>CM028382.1:115794522-115936407 GCA_013146195.2 Codonopsis lanceolata
AAAAAAAAGAAAAACCGAGGCAAGAACAGAAAAGACAAGTCATTCTTATTTCAAAAACTGACAAATAGGTCGGAGCCAATTAAAGATGTATGAGAAGCAGGGCCAGGACCAATATTATGATTTTCTTTTCTTTGACTGAATAATAAGAAATTTTAGGCTAAAACTTCTTATTTTTCATGTACTTTCAATTTATATCGGCTTTATCTTTGTATAGCATAACAAGCCTGGTGGAAACAAAATAATAAAAGAGTACCAACTAAGTAGAACAAAGAAAGTATTATGAATTAATTTATATAATATATATACTTATATAATAATACAATATATATATATATATATATATATATATATATATATATATATATATATATATATAATAAAAAAATAAATAAATAAATAACATATTGGTTCGGTTCGGTCGGTTCGTGGTTTTTAGTTCGAAACCTGGGACCAACCCAAATGTCCGATTTTATGAAAATTCAGATCCAGAACCAAACCAAAGTATTGGTCCGTTCCAGTTTTGATTGGTTTGGTCTGGTTCTATTGGTTCGGTCCGGTTCCGAAAAAATCCTGCACACCCCTAACGACGGAGGCCTAACTCTTAGTGACTCTCTTGGTTAAGCCGCATTGCGAAGCTATTCCCATGGACCCCACTATTCGTTTTCCACGGCCGGTTCGGTTTTGTCCGACTTGACCATGATGTTCAACGTCGTCTACATCGTCATCTTCGTTTTTGGATCTGGGTTTTGGTGGGTTTTTTTAATGGGGGAAATTTACGGGGGGTTTAAGATCCAATGACACGGATTCTACTTTTTGAGATTTTCGAAAGACAAGGGAAGATTTACCCCCACCGATGTTGCTTATCTTCATTTGATGATGGTGGGAAATGGTACAGAGGGAGGTGGAAGGTGGTAGATTGGGGCGGTTGTTGGTAGTGTTGTGTTTGGGGTGAAGGGGATGTAATTTGTCATTCTCTCTCCACACTCTAGTAAAGCCAAATCTGAAATACCTGTTGTCGGAATGCAAGAAGAAAAATTCATGGCTCCTGGATTCTGGAAGGACTCTAGTAGTAGTAAGAAAGAAGACGACATATTTATAAATAAAAAAAATTCAGTTAGACCCCTTTGGGTTTCTAATATCATATAAAAAGAATAATTGTTATTTAAAGGGGGGCAAAATAGGGATTTCAATCATATTTAACGGTGGAGCTAACGGACATCCAAAATATGGGTACGCTTGCAATATTAATTTAGTTCTGTGGCATTATTGCAAGTTTTAAATTTTCGGTGGCCGCCTTGCAATTTTTTGAAAAATTGGGTGGCCAAATGGAGGGTTTTGCCGCCAAAATTCATTAAGCTCCCTCTACTCTTTTTTTTTCCTCAATTTAATCACTCTACTTGGCTTGGACATTCAATAAGGTCACTTGAGTCATTATTGCTTGTTATGTTGGATGGAAATCTTTGAAAATACCAAAATGCCCTTATTAAGTTGAAAGGTTTTACTCTCAATGTTAGAGTTGAGGGTTCAAACTAAAAAATAAAAACTAAACCTTATTGATCTGTGTCTCTCACACCAAGCAGATCTGGTTCAATTGATAATGACATCTCTTTTAGGCAAATCTGGTGGGTTTTCAGGATTTGAGAGAGAGCGAAATGGAAGCGGCCCTTGTCCGATGAATGGAGACAAAAGCACTTGATTGACTGTTTCGACCATGGATGATACCCCCCTAAACACTTGTTCCATTAAATCCATCATAAAAATACATCAAATGGCTTGCCTTCTCGCCTGTTTTGACTTCTCCAAGAAGTCGAAACGCCGAAAATCGACAGCAAAGTCTTGTCAGTTGACCGTGTGAACTCTTCTTCAAAATTCAAGAAGGTGAATTCTTCACTTTTGTCTTCTCCTCTTTCAATTATATTAATCAATCAAGATTAATCGTAATTGAGCTATTTCATCCGAATTAATTGTAGAGGAACCGAAGAAAGTATGAACCTTTAGATTCTGAACCCATTAAAATCACAAGGAGATCTATCATGTCAGAACCCGAGTCCAAGTGAGGTTTTGATTACATGTTGTAGTTGTCGAATATCTTTCTTCCCTTTCACTGTCACCACCCATCGAAGATACGAAAATGAAAGGCTTTCATAAAAATTCTCGTATAACTGTCTTTGAAAGAGCCTTTGATTTCTTCCCAGCTCATCCCCTATTATATATCTATCATGATCGAAAACGATATCGAGAAAAATGGCTACAGGCATAGTATTCAAGGAAAGATAGGCAAGAGAGCTATTATGCGCCGGCCGTGCCCATACCATAAGCCGCCTACCAACTCACTTAAAAGGATGCTGCAACATTATGAAATTCTGAATCGAGAGGCTGATTTTTTCTTAAACCCATCAAGCCTGGAGTGGACATCATCATCATCTACAGATTTTCAAAAAGTGGAGAGAGACCGAAAGCCACCAGTTTGAGAAGAGAGAAGAGATAGATTTGAAAATTGAAAATTATGTTAAAAATATTAGTAAGGATATTTTTGGATTTTCAGAATTTTTTTAAAGTTTTCAACAAAAAAATTGGACGAAGTGATGAACTTGATATTTATGTCCAAATAGAGTGATTAAATTGAAGAAAAAAATAGAGTGAGCTTAATGAATTTTGACCGAAAATAAGATGATCAAATTGAGATTTAAACCAAAAAATATTTTATTTTATTTTTTATTAGAAACTTTGAAAAAATGACGGATCAGAATTTTACTCACGACTTAAATGAGGAGTGGCCCAACACTCAATGTTAATGGGCCCAATCGAGTATTTGTGTCCTTTTAACTCCATGTTCCTTTGATCCGATTCAACTCTCCAATCCTATTAATATGGATGAAGGATTTTTTTAGCAGCCAAAACCGATCACGGGTTTACTATATTTATAGATTTTCAAATTATGTTAGAAGATTGTAATTGGCAAACCATGTTTATTTATAAATTTCTTTTATAATAATTATTATTATTTGAATGCTACGACTACGAGGGTAGGGATCGAACTCGTCGCCTAAAAGTTTTAAGCGTCATTCAAAAATAGACTAGAAAATTAAACTTTGAATTGCGGTGTAAAAATATTATATAATTTATTTTTACACCGTGATACAAAAGCATAAATAATCAGTTTATGTCATTCATCTTCTTCTTTTATCTCCTTCGTCGTAAGTCTTCTTCTTCCTCATCCCTTTCAGCCTTCGTCTCAACTGAAAAATCATTTAAGGTAGAACAGATTTATTATAGTTTCGTATTTCATAAATCAAAAAACATATTTCGTTGCGCACAATCGTGATTTTCAAATTCAAAGTATGTTGTCGGAGCTGTTGAAGAAGACGATGACATTTTTGGAACAATATTTCGAAAAGTGATCTTTTGCGATTGAAAAAAATAAAGGTGAACTTTTGAAGTTAGAAACTTTAGAAAATGAACCGACCAAAATTTTATCCTTGAAAAAAAAAACTACTCCCTCCGCCCTTAAATTGTCGTCCTCCTTTCATTTTTCGTCTGTCACAAAATAATTATCTAATTTAAAACTTAATTTTTTAAAACATTACTTTTACCCCTTTACCAATAGTTCCTTGTGTCGCGTACAAATCAACAAAAAAAGCAATTTATACAAGTCAAACTTAGTTTCAAATTAATGAGAACACCGTGTAAACATACTTATTGAAATGATAAATCTCATCGATGTTGAAGGATTTCAATCTAGGTCCCATTCTACAACTAGACCCATTCAGTTTCATTCTTGTACACAACAACATCATGATTTTTAAAGTATATTGATTGTATCCGTAGACTTTGACAGAAAAAATGAAATGAATGCTGATACATTCAAGCTGGCCTAAACAATTACTAACCAAATCAAAAATAAAAGGAGAAATTATTGGTTGGTCCCTGTTTTCAAGTTTACAGCCCCTTTAGTTCCATGTTTTTTTTAAAACGCTAAAGTCAATTTTCGTGAAACCGTTTTTAAAATTTCGGCAAAAGAGAAATAACGAAGAACACGTGCATGTTTCACATTAAATTCGGTTAATCCACCACCCTAACTCTTCACTCTCTTTCCTCTTCATTTATCGACCTTCAGTTTCACATGTGTCTTCTTCTTCATCATCATCTATCGGTCTTCATTGTGTTTGTGTATTTGATTCAAAATATATTCAGTCTGTGTCTTGTGTTGCTATGCATGTAATTGTTCGATGAAATGTTTAAATCGAATGTTGTTCGTTGTTAGACGCCCTTTCTCAATCTGAACGCATCAATTTTGAATCATGTTGCATCATTTTATTAATCATGATACATCGATTTTGGATTTGGGATACAGTAAAAATACATCAATTTGAAATCGTCTGTTGGTTGTATTCTAGAAAAAATGGACATGGACGTTTGGTTCATTATATTTTGTAGCGCGATGCTTCAATTGATTGTTTAACTTGTTGTATCGTGATGCATAATTTGGCTTAGGTTAATAAATTGATGCAGCCTGATGTTTGAATTGATACAGCGTGATCTATAAATTGGATTAGGTCATTTTAATTGATGCATCACGGTGCATGAATTGTTATAGCGCGATGCATAAATTAGATTTGCTAACTTTAATTAATGAATTGCGGTGCATAAATTGGATTAGGTAATTTTAATTGATGCATAACGGTACATAAATTGATGCAGTGCAACGCATACTGAGTAAGTGATCGATAACACGCCTTAGGTTTACTAAAAGTACGTAGTATTTTTGTCCCTAAAAATGACTTTTTCCAATTAAAAAAAACGTAGAACTGTGTTATAGTTAAAAACTTACGAGAGTGAATTGACCCCCAAAATAAATCTTTTTCTTACGCAGTTGTATATTACGACCCATCTTTTTGCTAAATGTGAAGTGAAACCATACAAATTGTAGTATCTTTAATCGGCATGCCCAATGAGAAGCTCCAAAAGGAAAAGAAACAAAGATGGTAATGGAGGGAGGAAGGATTCATTATTGGAGTGTCAACAGTCAATGGTGTATATATACGTGGATCCATGTGTAAATTCTTTTAACTTTTCCCAGTTAACAATAAAATAAGTAACATCCTCAAAATACGTCATCGTTAAATTACTTACGACTTACGAAGGCTCGCATTAGTACCAGCCTTTATTTGGGTTTCCCATTTTTGCTGACGTCAACGCATTCTTGTGTTTGATTTGCAACGATGAACTAAAATATTTTTCACCACTCATCAAAAACAATAAAGAAATACTCTCTGTTTTATCAAAGAGCTCACGTTTAAAAAACGTTATAACTAAGTGGTACTCTTTCCGTTTCGAACAAAGAGTCTTTGTTTGAAAGTCAAACTTTAAATAATAAATTATATTTTTTTGTCTTAATTTTTTTAAAATAAACTATTTAAGTGAAACATCTCAAAATGAAATAGTGAAGTCTTTCCTCCGGAACGGATGATAACAAAAAAAAATTGAATATAGTCATCGTGTGTAAAAAGTAAAGTTAAAAAGTTATTGGATACTAATATCTGAAAATGAATTATTTAAGTAGAATATTTCAAAATAAAATAATAAATTATTTACCTGAAGTAGAGAGGATATCAAATTAGTATAAGGGGCCGGGTAGATTATGACATTTGCCGAATTGTGTTGATAGATCTTCTTTTGGTCCATCCGCCGTAATAGAGTTTTGAGTATATTTTCAAATAGTTCAAACAAAGGTATCGTTTGGTAATCAGGATTAAGACAGATAAGATTAATAAGTCGAGTTGTCTGATGTTTGGTATGATAGTCGGGACTAATAGCACGAGTTATCTTGATAAAGTCATTATCCCCTCACTATTAATACCAAGGGAGAGGGTGGTATTATTAGCGCCCCACTAAAAAAAATTAAATTAACATTTGTAATCTCAAAACTACCCCCGATATACAATTGAGGATTAATAGAGAGGACACTATAGTATTAGGATTAATAATAATATTTATCCTTAGGGTAATGCTAGGGTCACTCTAATAGCACTTAATTTTGAGTACCAAATTATGTGACATCTTATGTGTCATATTGTTAACATAACTTTTTAACTTATAGTGGAGCCCATAAAATACCAAATAAGATGACACATTGGAAACCACATCATTTGGTGCACAAATTTAAGTGCTCATTGAGTGGCTCTAGCATTACTCTTATCGTTATTTGATTACCAATCAAGCCCAAAGAGTAAGCGATAATAGCAATGGCAAAACTTGGCTAACTGTTGATGATTACGATGTCATGGTTATCAGCTCCGGGACCGGCTATAGCCTATATGCTTTAATGCTTAGCATAAATTTCAGTTATCGGTTGAATGCGTAGTTACAATTTTTTTTTTAAATATACTCCCATATTATAATTTCCTTATATCCGTTCTAAATAAACATTCAACTAATAAACATACTTGGTCATATCAATTTAAAATAATTTTGAATATAATAAACATCAATAACAACATTCAATACTAACTTAATATCTATATTATAAAAGAGTTCAGGGTCTAACTGACGGTCCTGATCGAATTATACTAAATACAATTGACGATATAGATTGATTTGTAAGTATGTGAACATTATAAACTTTTAATGATCAACTAACTTAACCATTAAGTAAGCTGATAGAGCTCGAGCTTAAATACTATTAGTATACGTGTCCATGTCATAGGCACGGTGTCAGTATGAGATCAGTTTAATGAATGGTCGGGATAAACAAAACTCATAACTAACGGGGTAATTCAAACAAAACTCATAATTGAAGATTTTATATGTAATTGTAGAGGGGTAATTCAAACATAACTCATAACTGAGGGTCTATTTGTAACTCGTATATTTACGAATCAATCTGGACTGTCACTCTGTCAGTTGTGTTTAGCACAATTCAATCTGGACCGTCAGTTAGACTCTCATCTTAGTTAATGGTTAAGTTAGTTGATCATTTAAAATTTTATGTTGTTATTTATTATTTATAAAATGAAAATTTTAATATAACAAAATAAAATAGAGATCTAAGTAAATATTATCTGATTACATTAACAATAAAAGTTTTTAGGAATACCACAAACTTGAGCTGTAATACTATACCTCTTTTTCATTTCCTTAAACATCAAATTGATCATCGTAATTTGAATTATTATTCATTATTGTTCTATTAGACTATTACTATTCCCTCCATTTCAAAATATATGTCGTTTTGGAGCTTTTCACACAAACCAAGGAAACATATTGCAAATACTAAACCGTCATTATTTACTTTACTTCAAATGTTAATGAAGTGTCTTTTGATACTCTTGCTCAAAAAATCAAACGTAAGTTACAGAGTCAATAAATATGGGTAGAATTGAAAAAAAAAAGTTAATTGAAAATTACAAAGTAACATCTATTTTGGAACGAAAAAACTCTTCCAAAACGACTTATATTATGGAACGGAGAGTATTTTTTTGGTCTATTTCATTTCAACTTTGGTGTCACTTAGTTTGTATGAAAAGTGCTCAAGGCACCTTTATCATTGTTACTTTTAATTTAATCTTCAACTAGTTTTTGCATTTGTACATTAAACGCACGGCATATATCTTTTTCAAATAAATTATACAAAAGTAAAAAATAAAGAGAAAAATAAAATTAAAAGAATAAATTGAGGAGAAACTGCTTAAGTATAAATATATTATTGTAAGACTAACCATTATAAATTTTGAAAATTTTCCTTAGACACAACATTTATTGTTTTCTTTGTTAGTTTTTCATCTTCATCGCATATTAATATGTAGGAGATGAGGTGGCATCGGCATACAGAATAAATGTCTTAAGGTTAGGTATTTATATAAATGCATTTTTTTTCGGGAAAGGCACGATCAAATGAAATTGAACCATCTTTGTCATTCGTTAAGTCAACAATTGATGAGAGATTTGTGTTAGTGGATGACGAAAATAGATAGAAATGATAATTTATGATATTTCATTTTGTGTGTTTATTATTCAAATATGTCAAATAGAGTGAATATTAGGTGCTACTAATGGAACCTGCACAAATCTTTTAGTTAACAACACTTCTCATCACAAGCTTGCATATGATGTCCATATCAGCAAAGTTTGTTAATTTGCTAATTTTTGGTCAGTTAGAGTTACCACATCAACGTCTCAAACTCAAACTTTTCACAATCAAATGGTGGTGAAAATTTAGTTTTGGATAAGAAAAATCACATTAATACATTTCAATTTATGATTAAGTTTAAATTTTTTATTTTTGGGGAATACTTAATTATGAGATTACGCTATATATTCATCATTAATTTTGAAATACAACATTAGAAATACATGCCATGTAGCACAATTAAAGAAGAATGAATAAAAAATAAAATTAGAAATACAATTTACAGTTTAAAGTACAAATTAAATGAAAAATCATAATTTATAATATGAGTTTTATACTTAGTTTGGTTCCAAAAATTGGTGTGACTTTCAAATGATTGTTGGATGGACGTAACTATTTTCAGCAGTTAATTTGATCATCATTAATGCAGATCTTTTAGCATTGTTCATACGTTGGCCTGAATCGATAGATCGAACATACTTAATAAAACCTATTGATTTTCAGTAAATTTAATTATAAATATGTCTAAAGATATGTTGTGTTGTTTGTATTCAAACTTGCAGTGTGAATATTTGAAAGTTTACATAAAGTATTTATAGCAAAGGTTGAAAACCAAAAGAGACATAATTCAAACAATTTTAGAAATTAGACAGTCGGAGAACTGATGATTCAATTAATCAAATTTTGACTCAATTTGTGACTAATCAACTTTACAACAATATATAAATGTTTTATTTTTTTATAAATAATAAATAAAACATTAAATGTAATCTAGATATTTTAGATTTGACCGAGTTAATGCTAATCTATTTTTAATAAGGTGATTTAGATGAAAAAAATGTCTTATTTAGATATGATATATGTTTCTGCCTTTATATATATATATATATATATATATATATATATATATATATAGAGAGAGAGAGAGAGAGAGAGAGAGAGGGGTTGCAAGATTTCGCAACCACCCCAGGCCCAATTCCCAAAAGAGGGGAAAGGGAAGGACACCAAAGTGGGTCCCACTGCAGCTCGTTCTACCCTCCAAAACCTTTATAAAACCACAACCCTCGTTATGATTCATCCATCTCCTCCTCAGCACTCGAGACTCGAGACACCGAGGGAGAAACAGGCATAGTAGAATAAGCATTATATAATTCATATAGACATGTTAGGAGTATTTAGTAGCTCGGTGGTGTCGCCACCAGAAGAACTAGCGGCAGCCGGCAGCCGGACACCATCACCAAAGACAACAGCGAGAACATTAATCAAACAGTTCCTTGATAGCAACAAAAATGCCGTATCAATTCAGATTGGTAACCATGTTCATTTGGCTTACTCCAACCACAATGAGTCCCCCATCCTTCCTAGGTAGGTTCAACTGAACTTTTCCAATCTCAACACACACACTCTTAACATTCCAGAGGGTGGATTTGGGTGCAGATCACTTGGGGTGAAGGATGAGATATACTGCTTGTTCGAGGGGGTTCTAGACAACTTGGGGAGCCTTAGGCAGCAATATGGTCTAGCTAAGTCAACCACAAATGAGGTGACGCTTGTGATTGAAGCTTACAAAACGCTCAGGGATCGAGCCCCCTTCCCACCAAACCAGGTCGTTGGTCACCTTCTCGGGAATTTCGCCTTCATCGTATTTGACCATTCCACCTCAACTGTATTTCTTGCCTCTGTAAGGGCACTCATTCCAACTACAAAGCCCACGGAAAATGTTTTTATTTCCTATGTGAAATGGTCTTAAACGGCTATATGTGGTTCTGTAAATATGCAGGATCAACATGGAAGGGTACCGCTATACTGGGGAATCACTGCTGACGGATTCGTAGCATTTGCAGATGATGCTGAACTGCTCAAAAGTGCCTGCGGCAAGTCACTCGCTTCTTTTCCCCAAGGTAAGATTATTTATTGCCTTGTCGCCTTCATATTAGGGTCGAGCTGCATACACAACAACAACAACAAAACAAAGGAGAGAGAGAGAGAGACTAAAACTGTATCAACCCTTCCTAACTGTTAAGTCAAATAACCAGAAATACCATTACTCAGCATTTATCCCCTCGATTTAATAGATAAATGGAAAATCAAACTTGGTTGTATAACAGTTTAGAACACAGGATGCTTCTTCTCGACTGCAGTCGGACAGATACAGAGCTATGAAAACCCAAAGAACAAGATAACTGCTGTTCCTGCACCAGAGGAAGAGATGTTGGGTGCAACATTCATGGTGAGAACACTCGTGTCATTTCTTAGTTCCCACTGACAGATTAATTAAGCAATTTACAATTAATATGTCACCCTAATTTGGTCTCATATTTCAGGTGGAAGGACCAACAGTACTTGCAGCAACTGAATAATTAGCAGGCGCGCACACACTCACAGCAAAGCTTCATACCTGAATGACTTGTATATATTCAGATGACTCGATTGAGACAACTTTTTCTCTTATTGAACCTCAATTAAAGTAAAATATATCATCTTTTGTATTACAAAGGGAGTTTCTGTATTTCTCGAAATCTCAGGTCACAACATGGAGATCACCCAAATACGTAAGATTGCAGTGTTCAACTATGACCACTTCTTGTAATTTCGTCTATACTATATATTTTGAAATTTAAAAAAATCACTAAAAGTACAAGTGCAACTTTCAGCATCTAGGATCTGCAATCCAGGGAACTTTCGAAGTTGATCGTAACTGAGACGTCTATACGACACACCAGTTCACAAGGACACTGAAGCCACAACCTAGAACTTGAGTTAACATTGTGCTAATCCTGCTTGCAATGATCCGCTACGTTTAGTTAGGCAAAGTAATGAGCTTGTGAAATACAATTATTAGTCACTTCCGCTGGGCATTTTTCATGAACGCTTTGCAATCATTTCTGATCCTGTCGACATATAAGGGGAGACCGGTAATCTGATTCATCTGTTCCAATATAACTTCCTCTGTGATATTATCATAGATGCTCCGCATAACCTGTTAAGTCGTTACAAAGGCCACATTTAAAATTTCAGGCAAGACATATAAAAGGGGTTACAAGGCGACAGAATTCACCTTTTTATAGGTGTTATATTCATTTGGGGTTGACTTATCTGGTCGTATCCGCATAAAGATCCAAAACTTTCTCTCGGAATCAAATGAACACTCTATAATCTTCCCTGAAAATGAAGCTATATCTACAGTTTCATCTGCAAAATGAGTTTAAAAAGCAATTTTGTTTGAGTGAGCCTACAGAACATAAAAGTGACCACAATTAACTTTTGACAGAGACCAGATTGAGGCAGCATAAGCTAATACAGCTAAATAATATCTCTCCCCCCCTCCTCCTTCAGACCTTGTGGGGCCCTAGGCCTACCTCTCGACCACCCCTTAGGACTATAACAATATCCCTTAGCTACATGGAACTGTTAATATTGATTCAATGATATTGACCCATATAAAAGGCAAAGAGACAACTATTTTTTAGACCTAATGGAATATCAACATGAGAAGAAATGTTCACCTTTAAATACAACCCGTTCTCCTTCCATTGGCTTCCTTCTTCCACGTTCATGCAAAAAAAGTAAAGGTTGGCCATTGACTCCCACCTGTGAAGACAGTCGTAATAATTACACATTCCATGAGTAATGAGTGAATTTACAAGACTCGGAATAAAAAAAGGACATGATACACACATATACATACAAAGAAACAGGGAGAGAGAGAGATACTAAGGATGGAGAGGGGAGAAAAAAAGGGCCAGAGGTTTTGGAAGATTCCTTGGTATGTCGTTCATTTTTCAGGGTTTATGAAAAACACTTCAGATCTATTATTGGAAATAGAAAGGAGCTGGTGCTCATCGGGGAAGGAAAACGGTAACAACGCAGCAGGGGTCGAGCAAGGTGCACTATGGAGTTGAAACAATGGTGCTGCAACCTTAATTTCTACCAACCAGAGACGAGGGATGGAGAGGGGAGAAGGAAAAAGAATATCGGTTGAATATCACACGCTGGAATTTCCTGCTCAATTTGTTCCATCTTTCATTGGTTATGCCACACTTAGTCAAGGAGCTGTTTCTTTGTTGGTCTCTTCAAAAACGAAGGAGTATTTGGGATGTTGCCTGACCAAGAGTCTGTTGAATAATATGGAGGGAAAGGAATCGCAGGACATTTGAGAACGATGAGATGTCTATCTCTAGATTGAAGGAGTCCCTGCTTCACACATTTTTTTGGTGCACAGAGTCGGCTCTGCCTTCAGCTAATTCTTTGTGAAGTTTGTGGATGGTTTTGCTGTTGGTTAGGTTCTCTAGATCACGTATACTCCTAGTGCACATAGGCTGTGTGCATGTGTCACCTATATTGGCGCCTTTCGTTTATATATACCTCTTTACTTATCAGAGAGAGAGGGGGGGGTGACTGTCAAGAACAGAAAAAGCATGTATTATAACCTCAAAGAGAAAATCAACTGAGTTCATTTCAGGAAACTTCCACTTCAGAAGGCCTTCATGTGTACGTGGTACATAAGGATCATCCCAACCCTGGCAATTTAAAACCATCAGTTCCCAATAAGTAAACTAGTTACCAGTTAGCTACTCAGTTGAACAAAGCTAATGCCAAACAATGATCTGATCAAGAAGAATAACAAATCTGTAGAAACATGCGAGAAGCTTGAAAAGCTAGTTCTCTCATGGTCAATCAGTAAATATCATCCCTACTACCATGACCTATATGATGATAATGGTATGGCCCAACAGGGAGTATGCAATTTGAGATCCCATCATTCGATCTATAGACAAGGTCGTATCGTATCCCTGAACTAAGCAAAGCAAAAGACATAAAACCATTTCTTTAAAACCTCATCATCCTTCCCACCATTAACATGTTTTTCTGAACAAATAGGTCTCCACAAATCCTGTAATTTTTCACTTTAAAAAACCAAGCCAAATTTGACCTGTATTCCAAATCTGATTCCTACACTCACAGTCTCTCCAAATCACTTCTGAAATACTCAATTCAAATAGCCTATATGCTACACCTCTTAGGTAGCATTATTTGAAATTCCATTATGTTTCCTACTTCTGAAGTGTTTGGTTACGTCAAATGATTTAGCCCTGTTGTGAACTGAGACAAAATAGGTCACATCTAAATGATACCTGTTTGCATGTTAATCTAAACATCCGTATTAAAGCAGTGTTAATTACACACACTTACCGACTTACCTTCTAAATAATCAAGAGCTACGCTACGATCACACTTATAAACCGCAAAAACAAAAAACAAAAAATCGCTACCAAGATTATATCTGCGTGTTTACTTATTGATCATATAGGATTTAGATTTTGTTTTTGAAATGAAATTAAGGTACACTCCACATCCCTCTGCTACGCTTAATAAAGATATCCATAACAGAGACGATTATAAATCACATTTAATAAAAACCAAACTTTGACTTCCTAAATACTTGCTCAAACTAAAAATACTAGCTGCAATTGAGTAGATAAATAACCTGAAAGGTCAGACCATCTATCCATAACAGAAACGATAAAATATCACATATATTAAAAAGGAAGTGTAGATATTAGCTCAAAATTTATAATAAGAGCTGTAATCAAAATAAATGTCAACACCTGAAAGATGAGACCATCTGATGCATGTGAAAGGCGTGGAATAAAATCCTTTAGAAGCTTAGTAACAGTAGAAAGAAGATAAAAGTCCTTCCTCCTCACCTGAATCACATTTGTCAATACAAAAGAATAAAAAACTCAAGAAAAACCTCCTAATTTTATATAATGGCAGAATAAAACCCAAGCAAACCATTATTTGTACCCTGAATAGTTCCAAGTCATATCTGTAGTACGGAGTTCTACTCTTGAACAAAAGATCACGTTCATAGTTCCGGGGCTTAATCACTTCATTCTCAAGTAACATCCACCTTTCACTGAAAGGACGCTGCATGCAAGGCCATTAACGATCATAACTGATATACAGAAAAAATATAATTTTAAGCAAAGAGTACCCCAAATATTGTTAACACTACGCATAGATAAACTAAACAAGCATATATTCTGATAAAAATGTATCCAGAAATTTAAGAGCACAAAAGGAAGATAAACAGCGATGCTAAATAAGAGAGGTCAGGAGAAAAGAAGTCTCCCTAACATGTATAGACTATACATAAACCAACAATTAGCTGAACATCTTGTATAAGATCAGTTATTGCAACATTTCCAGTAATTTGATTTCACTCCAGATCCACTAACATTAGTAGCACAAGATTCTCCCCAGGCCTCCATCAAACATATTCAACAACAATGAATGTTCACTCTAACTTGTGCTGGTGCCTCATGCTTGATTAATAGAAGCCTTGTAACTAGTGATCCTGACTGACTTTATTGGTGTAAACTCCATCAGCAACACTAGTAAGATTCTCCAAATATCTAAGACATAGTAACTTGAACATCATCGATTTCCTAAAACTCTTCAAAATAGCTGCATACTACTCTAAACACGATCAATCAAATAAATGCCACCACATGAAGGCTTATTTTAAAAAAATCATTTGACAAGTGGCAAAACAAATGATCACAGAAGAGAATTGCAACAATGATCTAAGGAGCAATAAGTCATAACCCGAGAAACTTTTAAACTGCTTGATGAGGAAGGGTCTATGTAGCTAATGGACAGAGGTGGACTGGTGTTCATTTCTACAAGTTAGATTGCAAAAGAAATCCCAGGTGCAATGTTATTCATCACATGCTCATTAGAAAGAAAAAGTACCCACTTTTATGTTTCACTAAATCTATCAAAGCAGTTATGATGCATTTGACCAACTGTACTATTATGTCGCATCAGTAATCAACCATCTTTTCAAGTAAATTCAATCTCGTCTCAATTTTTACCGACATGTTTTTCCTGCTATAATGGCAAGGGAAAGAGAAAAGGAAAGGGTTTCTCATTCCCACTTTAGCCAATCTCACAATCATGCTCAGAAGCAGTAGAGTCATACAGCTCTGACCTCGTAAAACTTTAGAACAAGAAAGTAAAGATAGAAGACTAAACTACCATTAATCGAAGTTAATAACTCATACTACAGCTAACCTCCACAAGTGACATTTGGTTAATTGCCATCATATCATAAATAAGGTATCTTCTTTCCTGCTTTTGCGTACTTGGATCAGTGTCAATTATCATCTCTCCATCGAGTAATGTGTAGTGATGAGTATTTCCCACTGCACTCTGAAGACAAACAACTTAAGTCAGAAGCTAGCCAACTACTGGAAAAAGAAGTCCAATTAAAAATCACAAAAAGCCAACAAAAAAAAACAATAAATAAATAAACAACAACAAACTCAATTTGCTGTATGATAAGTAATACAATTACTAGCTCCATCTCAAATCAAGTCTCTTTCAAGTTTTTTGTGAAAAACTTTCGGGCAATTTCGGTAGTTAATATAAATGAATGCCCTTAGTGTTCATACCTTAGTAATGCATGCACATTGGGATTTTTTTTAAAAAAATTTGATAAGTAAGGATAATATTATAACACACTTCAAAGTGGGTGACGCGTCCTATGTATACTACTAACAAAAGGTCTATACAATAGAAAAGCTATCTAGAAACTCAACAAAAGAATCCTCCCTAGCCCAAGAGCTCTCTGTGCACTAAAAGCTATCTTTGTCACATTGGGACATGACGAAAGCAAAGGTGAATTTAGTAACTTCGTACGAAAAGGGACACTCATTTTGGGACGACAATATTTTCAAAAAGGGACACTCAATTTCGATGGAGGGAGCAGATGTTAACAGTGTATTACCTCATTTACATTCCTGCAAGGAAACCGCAACTGAATCCGTCGAAAATAGAAGTTTCTATCAATCAAGTAACATCCATCCCAAGTTATTAGCATCATATATCGTGTTCCATCTGCTTTCCATGTGGCGTAATAGTACCGCTGGCTCAAGAGTGGTAGATTTTTACTGCAATAAAATATTATGAACAGACTTGAGAACGTAATTGAAGTAACAGTTAATACCACTATATTAGGAAGATGTCATTATACACCAAATATGTTTCCAAAATCATTTGGTAGACCATAGCAGTAAAGAAACCTTTTACCATCTTTACTTTTGGTGTGAACACACAGTATTGCATGAAAGAAACTTGTGGTTGTTAACATTCAAGCGAACAATGTATGCAAATTCAGAAGCAACATCATTTATGCACAGGCAATTAAGATTATACACGAATGCTTCTATCGTTTCAAACATCAGGAAACCTTTCATTATTTACGTATGAAATCTATTAGCAGAGGTGGAAGCGGGTCTTGTTTAAAATATTATACCATCTAATGATCTAATCAGCGCATGAGCTGTAACTAAGAGAATCTTTAATACAGGAAAATCTTGAAAAAACAATTGATCTAGGGGAGGTACGGCTGTCAAGATTATGAGTAAACTACTCTTCCAGCCCTTTGAAGTGGCCCTTGGACTGCAAATCTTGATGGAAGAAGCAGAAGAATCAAGAATAAGAAGGATGAGAATAAGCCAACTTAGCCTCACAGGGAATCGGTAGAAACACAGAATTAGCGTAAGCCTTAATCTGCATTCAGCAATCAACTCCTAATAACTTTGAGAATAAATCTTTATTTCTGATGAACATCTATTGTCCTGATACAACAATGACGACGAGTAATAACAAAAAGTTTCCTATCTAGATCCATAGAAGGCTTGAAATATTCCTTCTTCAAGATAGAATTCTGGTCAAGCAGGGCTGTCATCGAATGAGAACATAGATTTACAATTAGCCTAAACCTTAATCTGCACAATTAACTCCGAATAAATTTGAAACAAATCATTATTTATAACGTACAACTATTCTACCCAAAAAAAAGGGAATAATTTTGAGAACAAATCATTAATTATATCGGACAACTATTCTCCTAATACAAGGACGGGTAAAAACAAAAAAATATTTGCTAATAAAAAAACCAAGCACCAACATATTAACAGTACTGAACACAGAATATACCAAGGTTACTTAACGTTGGACCAAAAAGACTTGGTGTACTGCATACAGCCTTCAGGTTTTGGCATGGGCTTCCAAGGTCGATCCTAATAATCCATAGAGCTCTAGTATTCGTCATCAAACCTTTCTCTATGCTAATGACCTTATTCCGTTCTCCAAAACTGGTGAGGGATATACTGCTATCATGGGTACCCCTAGTATTTTCGTACTTAATGGTCTCCAGGCAAACCCCAACTTCAGCACTTATCCTAAAAATCCCTCTTAATTCGATCTTTAAAAATAAATCCAGAAGCAGCTAAAGCTTTCTAGCGATAAAAACCTTAAATGAGTGTTGCCGCTAATAATTGCAGATAAACTAAGGAAGTCAGATTTTGTATTAAAGATCTCCTTCCAAGGATTTTGTATTAAACTTTGGTCTTTAAGTGATTTTCTGCAAAATATTTACTGAACAGCAGCTAATGCCAAATGCACTACACTCTTCAATTATGGAACTCCATTGCGAGCATAAATTTTCTTCAGTTTAACACTTGCAGTGGAGTATTTTAGTTTCAAGAGTGGAAAGTGTCTAACATTAGCCTTGAACTACAGGTAAGTATGAAAATATAATACTTGGAAATTTTAACCAGTGAAAGAAAGGATTACACTCCTACATAGAGCAAAATATACACCCTCCATGGCCAACAGGTCACCTTCCTTTCTAGGCTGACCTAAAGTAAGTTCTCACTTTCTAGAGGTGGAATATTTTAATCCTACATTTCCAATACAACCCTTATTTCATAGAGTTGGCCCCACCAAAACCGATAAATGCAAGAGTTAGGGGACAGTAGATTAGATAAGATGTGTACTTTCAGCATCCCATTTACGAATGCAGACATTTACATCAAGACAGACGGAGTAAATGCAAAAGTTACATTTAGGTGTAACTGAGAATAAGTGGGTCAAGTTTAGTGGAGAAAAATGTAAGCATTATATAAAACACCCCTGTAGATTTAAGGAAATAACGTTCCCAAACTTACCGAGGTTTCCTGAAAACGTTCGCATGGGGGTGGGGAACAGCCTTGGAACAGGTTTTAATTTTTAAATAAAGGCATTCAAGCAGCATTTAACATATACGTAGCCTGCCACAGTTGATAAAAGTTCAATGGGAATCTTATCGTTGAATTTCAGCAAAGGTATGTGACACAACCGCAAGAAGGAATTTATGTGATTATGGTCAGCATCCTTAAACATGGGGTTAGCGGCACTCTTGACGGAATTTACCAGAACTGGGGCTGAATAACAAACCAAACAACTTGAGCTTGGCTTGTGTTTGGTTTGATAGTTTCAGATCAGTTCCTGAGGTAATTTAACCAAGCTCAAATGAATTGTCAATTATTGGGTTCGGCTCAATAAGCTCGGAAACAAGCTATGCTATTGAAAATACCAAGCTACTCGAACTCGGCTCAACTAAGGGCTAGTTCAAGATCAGCTTGAACACTTTCCCAAGACCACTAATAATATCAAACCAACATTGAACATTCTAGTGTTCAGCTCGACTCAGCTAGTTTACAGCCCTACCGGAGCTCTCTAAAGCTCAAGAGTCATGCTTCCAGCATGAGAAAGCAGATGTACAAAAACACAAGGGGACTGAATCATGTGTTCTCCCATCTATGCTCAAGTCTTCCCATAGAGAATCTAGATGGATTATTTAACTGGTGTCTCCCCCTCCTGGTAACTGAGAAATGAACATTCTTGGGAAGGATATGGTAGATCCTTAAAAGAAAACAAAGGAAAATGGATCAAAGGCTACCTAGCAAGGCTGGGAAGATGCTCGAGCACGGAGGCATGTATCCATGGTATCCTAGCCAAATTAAAAGACACTAATGGGGGACTCTGAAAGAACATCATAGTGGAATCGCTTGCTGTCACTCTCCTCAAACCTCAGAGTGGTCTTACCCATTGAAAAGCTCATATGCGACCACTTTCGCCTTCGGAAATCGAGCCTGTTCCTAAGAGAAGCTCGTGCCAGATATGACCTGCTTACAACTCGGGAGTCGGGCAAGAAAATTCTGTTTCTAGAGCAACCCCACTATGGCACTGTTATCTCATGCTAGCTCAATACATGGAAATGAACTTTGGAAGGCACTCCTAATTTTTCTGTTTTCTATTTCCTCAATGTCACCAAAAGGAAAATTGAACTTCCAACCATCATTTGATAACCGCAAACACTGTACATCTTGCAGTTTTTGAAACATCGATTACACAACAATTTTACAAATGCTCACGAACACATTCTAAAGGTGATGCCCGATCACCCAACTGTAAAATAAGAAGGCAGCTTTAAAATATACAACAAACAACAAACAAGGATGCTAAACTCAACCTGCTGAGAGAAACGGGGTGAGACCCTGGAAAGTATTGCTTTCCTCCTGCCTGAAAATTAAATTTCAGTTAAATCCCATAACAAGGAAGATAAACATAAGAGGTGCATATCAAGTGCGAGAATCAAGCACCTTAATCTTTCACAAAATTTTCAGGCTTAGCTTAGGGTATGTTTTCAGTTTGATGCAGTAATACATGAAAGAGTATAGCTCCACAAAATTCAGTAAAGGACTTGCAAAGTAAGCATCAAAGATTAACCAAAATCATCTTTTTGCCTGGACGACAGACAATATGGCCAACACTCGGCCAACATGCAACCCCATGTTAACTACACATAGACATACAAACCAATTTGCAGCTTGTGCGTAAACCAATAATATGTGGAAACCACACTAACATACAAGGACAAACGAATGCAAGAGAATAGACTTGAACAAATACCTTGAATCCAAAGTACTAGTACCATGTTACATCAAGCATCTCGGGGGAATATATTTGAAGTAGAATAAATATCTAAGGCAGAAGAAAGTTTCTGAAGGTGCCTACCCTTAACTTAAGTGCTTGACAAACAAACTGTCTCATTGGATCTAACTGGTTTGGAGGCACAGGATCTCCTAAAATATCATCATTTGTCATCTTCGTTATTCTCGCGACATTGTCCTGCAAAAGCCAAAAATGTATGAGCAAGTACAAGGGTGAAATGTTCAAACTTAAAAAGGAATATCTTCACATTTCCCTTATGAAAGCTATTCTCCTCCATTAGTTTCACTGAAAATGCCTTGCGTAAAATATTTATGCACCCATTTTTTAGTGTGTTAAAATAGAAGAGAGTAAACATGTTCACGAGAAAATGATTCCCATCGAAGATGATTTTCTTTCATGAAAATAACTATCTTATACTTCAATAGCATAGAGCTACATACATGCAAAGACGCAGCTTCATTGTCCTCCCAATCAGGAGATCTCTTCCACTCCGGGGTTTGTGGGCAAACAAGAAATTCAGGCCTTCTTTCATGATAAAAACTGTATAAGCTATCAATATAGTCCTGTTTGTAAATTCCTGGAGGTCGTGCTCTAGCAAATTTATTTATTGCCTGCATGAGACACGCCAAGAACATGTGCAAGGAACTTGATTAGCTTAAAAGCCAGTGTAAAAAAGATTTGTAGAAAGCTAATCAGCTTACCCACCTCGGTCACAGACACTGATTCAGTGTGTATAAGAAAATGAGCAATCATATAGCCAGTGCGGTTATGCCCGTGTGTACAGTGAACAAGAATATACTTATTTGTATGAGCTTGTCGGGACCCAAATTGATTGACCTAATATGCATAAATTCAGTGTCAGCATTATACCCAGAGAAATCATAAAACAGATCAACCGACCAACTAATCATAAGGAAAGAAAAAATCTTCATATATTGGACAAGAAGCTATGTAAACTTCTGGGTCCGTAGTCAGCATGTAGATCCAGAATTAAAGCTTACCTCATGAAGAAAGTTATGTACGGACTCTTCGTCAGGTACTGAATCCCTTCCCGCACATCTTATCTAGATGAAAACAAAAAAGAAAGAATCTGAGAAATTGGTTCAAGGGCCAATTAAGTGAAATCAGAGCCATTGATGATCTTCTCACCTTAACATATCCAATACCTTCTTTTGTCCAATCTGTTTCTGGATAGTAGCGGTTGGTATTTGTAAGATCAATCACCAAACCCAGCTGAAAATGAATAATATACACACGTTAAAACACTTGGATATTGGGGAGAATCATTTCACCTCTTCCAAAATTCTGTACATGTTTTTGGTCCGCTGCCTCTGTATTTCTTATTTTGTTTATAAGATGTTTACTTATCAAAAAAAACAATAACAATAAGGTACTCAATAATTATATGTCAATGTGCCAACAAGTAGAAACATTATAAACATCAAATCATCCAAGAAAACAGAACAGAAGTGTTCCACATAAACTTAATAAGGTCAATGACCAATTGACCAGCTTCACCATTCTATAACAAGGAAAAAAAATGCTTTGCATATGAAGAAAGATTCAGTTGACAGAAGGTTAAATCCATTTCTATTTCCCAACGGGAACGGAAATGGCATGCCCTATCCCATTTAAGTACATGTGTGTGTGCAGTGTGTGTGTGCATGTGCACACACACTTGATGGACTTTTTAGATACGGATATGGGTCAATTGTTGATTGTCAATAAATCAAGAGAATATTCATTTTCTAATGCATATAGCTATAATGACAACAATTTTGATGATAATTTTGATTTTTAAATTCGTAAAAAAATTATTGTATCCAAAAAATAGTTTGACATGTTACATTATATCTTTTATTGCTAAAATAAAATGGCATGGACAAAATTCAATAAATCAAAACACCAGTTTCTTGAAAAAAATGAATTTATATCCACCATCATCACTCAAAGATATTTTTTTTAGCTATAGTAATGGGATCAAGTGGGGCGGAAATGGGGATGAAAAAATTGTAACAAAATGGGAATGGGATTGCCTTAAATTTCCCATCACATAAATGGGAATGAAAAGATAATAATGGGGTGGGAATGGGAAAGGGAATTCTTATCCCATCCCATCCCATTGTCATCACTAGTTAAAAGGTGTGCACTTACTTCTCTGCCTAGACGCCTTTGTTGAGTAATCGCTAGTTGTGGCGAGTATCTTTTGCTGGTTGTAATGTTATCATTGAAGGATTCGCCGAGGGGAACCTTTGAAGGAATGATGAAACCTACTTCAGTACCATATGCAGGACAGTCCAACCAGCCTGCAGCAAAAAGATTGATTGAGAACAATGATCACATTGCATAACTAAAACTCAACCAAATATGAAACAATATCCAGCAAATGTAAAAAGATGAAATTTTAGAGCTGTGAGAACAACTGCAGACAAATGCAAGATTTTCTGGGTGAAAACAAATAGATCTATTGCAGGAGGAAAGCCTACCAGGAGGGAGACTATTCCTGTCATAGGATCCTTGGTTTCTGGTCTGAAATCCCTGACTGCGTTTAGAAGGCTGGGTGATATGCATTGGCTCCTCCTCGAGACGTTTTCTTTTTGAGCTCTGATGGCTTCTTCCTCTTTCCTTAACCATGAGATACTTTAAGATAAGCCGTTCAAACCTCAATACACATGATGTTGTGTGGAATAAAAATACTGTATTCTGACGAAATGCAGAAACTGCATATTTTAACTAGGTGACCATTGACATTTGGATGAACATTTAGCATGAGCATGCGGCATTATTTCTAAAATATGTGTTTGAAACAAAAAGAGAGAATCAACATAAGGGAAGGACTTTAAATAAAACCCTTACATCAAAAAGTAAGCATCTCCAATGAATAATGAACCATTATACCAACTTTGTCTCCATAAAAAACCCCATTTGAATTAAAATTATAGTAACAGTTGAATGTCAATCTGAGTTAGAGAAATAAGGCACCCAATTGACTTTGAGCCACAACAGCATCCTAAAATGCAATTTAACCCTCAAACAAATCAACCTTCGAACCGTTTTGAATAGAACAAGACAGCACCAACCCCAACTCTACTAATGGCTCCCTACACCAAGTTGAAATAAGCTATAAGAAGCAAGCACACCTTTATAATAATTTATTTTGCATGATATTCATGTCACACTGTTTGAAGCACAATAGATAGTTGCATCACCATTGATGAGATCCCATAATTTACTCGAAGAGCATACTGATTAACATTAAACTGAGACATAAATATACATAAACAACATAGCTTTAACTATAGCAACCCTAACACTTTGTGGTCTAAAATGATAAAAGGCTTAAGCCCAATCTGGCAATTGAAAATAAAGGCGTGAATCTGAATGCACTTGAGAAACTGATTCCAATGCCTATTTAACTCAAACTGACGTCAAGCTCAAACTGAGAATCATAGGAAGGAGATTAACCACCTTTGTTCAAAATGTATTTTTTTTTTAAATAGAGAAAACTATATTAATGCAGATTGACCATAACACCAAGGATTGAATTGATTTAGCAATAAAATCTTATGCTAAGATGCGTATCAGAGCAAGAATGAAGAAAGGAAAACTAAAAAGTAATACTTGGTACATAATCTCGATGTCAGTTGCTCTGCGCTCCTGTCCAGCTGGCCCTTTGTCTACTGTCTCTGAATACACAAATCCATCTTCTTCAGGAAGGGGTGAAGCATTTAGGTCCATGTATTGACCAACCACATCGACAAAATCACTAAAGTGATATACAGATCCAAGGTTCCAGATAAATTAAAATCCAAAAACTGAAAGTTAAACTATTTGGTTACACCATGAGTAGGATCAAAAATAATGTGAGTTCAAAATGATGTGTTTTACAAATAGACACGGCAAAAATAACTGCCTATACGGTCGAAGAATACTGCAGTAACATGGATCCACAAGGCAGATAATGCCTGCAAGTGATTCATTCTGTGAAACGCAACATATCAATCTCAGCCTGCAAATCAAAGAAGGTTGTAGTAAGTCATCTGAAATTAGATTTGTCATAAGATGATTAGCGAAGGTAAGTCTTGCTGCATTTACATTCTGCCGCATACAAAAGTTAACACGGTGAAGCTACAGTTTAGATGCATAATCAGTTTCCTCTTCATTCTATTCAATCAATGTGTAACCAGCATTGGTCAGTGTCAAAAATGTTTCAAATACTGAAACTGAAACAATTTAATCGGTATGGTCAGTTGGTGTACACGCCCCCCACTGCCCCTTCCTTCTTCCATTTATTCCTCTTTGTGCCACATTATACTCATATTTATGCTGCTATGGTTCCGGTGAAAGATGAGCGCAAAAGCTCCGGTGTTAAGAAAAGTTGTGTTCTGCTACCAAATTCCTTACTTCGAGAATCTAACATAAAGTCTACAATTCGTAAAACGTTCAAAATATAGCAATCATACGCACAGCTGCTCCAAAACTTGTAAGGTGAACTGGTCTTGTTTACTTCTCATTATGAAATTCACCAAGCGAAATTCGATTGTCGAGTTAATCATCATAAACTTTGATAGATGGAATCCAATATAGCTGTAATTCATACAACGCCAAAAATCTATGGAATAATCCAAATAATAAAATCAATTCATCTGGAGAAAAAAAAAACATTTAAAGGTTTCACTTTATAAATCAAAAAAAAAAAAAAAAACGTTGAACATGATAGCGCACCGTAAATTGGAGCTCTGAATTGAATAATCGTGTTTTAGGGTTTCGTCCGCCGGGAGGGTCAAAGTACAAAAGTACAAACTAACAAATGACGAAAGGAGATCCAACCGCCTTTGGCCACGCAATAAACGCAATCTCTTGTTTCCCCCGGCGTCGGTTTTATCCCACTTTTAACCCTGTCGTGATGGGCGGTCTGGCGGTGGCTCACCTTCTGTGACCACCCTTCTGTGACTATATGACCTAACGGCTTGACCCTCGGCTCGAATTTGTTCAACAACTTCAATCATGGTCCGGTTCGTTTTGAGATATTCTCCTTAAAAAGTCTTTTTTAATAATTAAGGTATAAATGTATCTTTTTATTACTAATTAGATTTTGTGTTTGTGTCTATGGCACGATATCAGTATGAAGATGATCAGTTTATGAAGTGAATATGATGCAAATAAATTAATATATACTTGAGATTTTATAAGGATCGGATCAATGTACACTATACAAAGCAAATACGACATCTCAAAAACTAAAGAAAAACACATTTTATTGACTGTAAAATTTTGTAACTTGTCCAAAAAGAGTATAATTAAACATTCAAAAGCATTATTTCTCACGTACATCAACTCAACATATGTTAATTGAAATAAACTTAAAAATAAAAATCTTTGAAAAAACCATAAAATAAATTGAATGAGACAGAGTGAACTAACAAACGACTATTTGAATTCGATATCACAATATTTCAGACCAATAAGGGAAAGTTAGCACAATTTTTTAAAAATAAAATAAATTAAAAATACAAATATTTAAAAAAACTAAATCTAGGTCGGGCAAAAATTAAATTGAGATTTCAACTGATTATAATAACAATCAATTAAGAAACTACAAACTAAATATTTGTAAAATAGTAAATCTAGGTTGCACAAAAATTAAAAAATAAATCTTATCGCCTTAATTAACTATTGCTATAATTAATTGTTGTACACCCGTTTGTGAAATTAAGATTTAGTCTTGACCAGTAGTTATGTTTGGTGAAAATGAATCATAATCAATAGTTAACTTTTCAGAAAAAACTCAGTTAAACTATAATATAGACTGTTGTACATACGCTTGTGAAATTAAGATTTAATCATGACCGGTAGTTATGTTTGATAAAAATGAATCCTGACCAGTAGTTAACTTTTCAAAAAAAAAGAGCTAAATTATAATATAGATAGACTAATCAAAGTGTCATTTTCTTTTTTATAGATAAATATGAACCCTTATTGGTATGGGGATTGGAATCAAAGATCTCTAGGTTTTTGTCTAAGTATCCTTGAAAAGTATCATTTTTAAAAAAAGTTTAAACTTGTAAACGGGACTTTCTACCTAAAAAGGATGGAGTATTTGGTTAGTATAGTTATTTATTTGTGTACACCTCAATTTGTTCAATTATATCAAACGAGCCCAATGATGCATCCCTAACCCCTATATTTAAAGATCTCTCAAATATTTATTGAAAAACTAGTGTTTTTAAGTGAAGTCAATTAGGGGTCTTGAGGCACTAATTTATTTGTGAGTCATTTATGTAATGACTATGGTAATTATGGAATTATGTTCTTCTCCGTGCGTACATAAGAATACTATATTTATTTGTCCAATTCGGATATCGGATGAATAAGTTATAGAGGTTTAAAGTAGGACATTGAAAGTGTTGGAAGTGGGTTATCCTACATTGGAGAAATATGAAAGGCTTGAATGGTTTATATACAAAGGCTCCCTTGTGTTTGGGTAAGCTTGTATAGAAATAACTATCCCTCTCGCGCCCGCAGGGGGGTGCAAATCAAGGTCCAATTTGACTTGGATCGACGTACTCGTGTGCCCGCACATGCAGATACGAATGTCGAACCAAATTGTGCTACCTAGACAAACCCACCTTTTGCTTATTTTTCTTTTGAATTTTAAATTCAATTTTCGTAACTCCAACATTAAAGAGCATGTTAATGTTGTTTTAATTGACAGATTAATTATGTCTTAATGTCTGCTTTAATTGAGTGGTTAATGGGCATGATCAAAACGGTTTTAGTAATTAAAACGTGTTGATTTTCTGGCCTACATAATGGAACAATTATCCACAACGATGGAATACACTTAACTGAGAACACGGGATTTCTCTTCCTCTTATACACTTGCATTGCATTGCATCTTGAACATCTTCTTCTTAGCATCTTGCTTGGTGATATATTACGGGCACTTATTCAGTTCGTCGGACCTTCAGTGCATAGTCATCCAGTACCACCGTTGTATCCTGGGAGACGATCGTCCCGTGTAAGAACTCCACGCACTTACAGGGAGTGGGACAAATAACGTTTCAAGGAAACTGTGTGTTACACAGGCTTCGGTTCGCTAACTTTAAGAGCAGCCTTGCTTCCTTCCATGCTTCCTTCCACCAACAGACTTCTCAAGTCTTCTCACCAGCAGACTTCTCAAGTCTTCTCTCCAGCAGACTTCACAAGTCTTCTCTCCAACAGACTTCTCAAGTGTTCTTAGCAGCAGACTTCTAAAGTCTTCTTCAGCAGTAGAATTCTAAAGTCTTCTTCAGCAGCAGACTTCACAAGTCTTCTTCAACAGCAATCTTAAGAAAAATTAACAGTAGCAGTTATATTCAAAAGCAACGATTTTGTTTTATATTTTAATTATTTTGTTTATATTTTGTAAGATTGCAATAGGGATATTTCCCAACAATATTAAACACAAGTAAATAGCACAAAAAACAAAGCATATATTATATGCGAACGTACCACAAACACAACTTATTGCCAATGGCAAATAGTAATATAGGTCATTACCGACACATAAGTCCCATCTTGAAGTGCCAGTGGAGGGCAGAAGCGTTCTGCTCAATAGCTGTATGTCTTGCAAATAAGGCGTTGCCCCATCACACTTTCAATGGCATTGCTCGATATAGTTGTTGAAATTACAACTAGCATCAACATCTCTAGTGACGAACTTAGTTTAGATAACAAATTAACCTAACAAATACATGTTCGTGTTTATTGCCAACGAAAATAACAGATGATTCGGATTGGAATTTTAATCAATCTACCTCTAAATTTGCAAGTTGGAATTGAGCAAACCCAACGTTGGTGCAAATACTCATTTACAATTTAAACGACATTTTACAAATATTTCAATGTGATGACATTTTATTATTCAACATTAAAATGATATGAAATGAGTTAATATAGTATGAAATCTACTCTCATTAATAATTAAATGTCCTAATGAGGTGCACTTGCCCATTTTAAGTGTGCTCACAATTTTGAACATTTACAAATAAAATTGGCATTATTCGCATCCCACCCCATCCATTAAATACACCCCTATTTCTAAATGAGTTAATATCTTCTATACCACACTAGTGATGCACTTGTGTGTTGCACGATTTGTACTTGAGTGTAAAATCATATACTCAATCAAAGTTGAATAATATACAATTAAAAAGTTTAATATAAACAAAATAAATAAAAAATTATAAACAATATAATCAAAGAAAATCACATAAATTTTTTAAAAAGTTATTATAAATTTTAAAATACTTCTTTATTTACAACATTTTTCGTTGAAAATGTACGATTATTACAACTATTACTATCACATAAAAATTTCAAAGACCCTTAAGATTAGTAACTCTAGACAAAACGACATACTGATCATAACTAAAAATATGGTTTTTCAAAAGAAGTCTGACGCTAGACACTTTTATTTATAGACATTTCGTAAGATACCATCAGCGTAAACTGTCTTCTTTAAAATTTGGATGGAATTCAATGATCAGATGGTGTCAGTGATATTTTTGAAATAAAACAGTACCACCAGAATGACCATTTGAAAGAACTCGACTTTCTAAAACATGGTTTCTTAGCCTTGTAATAATTAATTGTGTGCTAATAAATAACCCAAGGAAATGGTCAATGTTACGAAGCAACGTTAATGAAGTTTCAACCTTCAAATTCAACTCATGATTTAGGATTCCAGAATATGAAATTCTACTTAAAACTTTAGGAATATCTATATCGTTCAAAAGATCAACGTTTATATCAAAATGACACGAAAAATCTATCTCAAAAATAATATTCCTTTTGAATTATTCTTCAATATCATGTAATCATATATTGAATTAAACAAATCAAGAATCGAATCTAGAATAACTCTCTTTTCTAAAAATGATGAATCATCGGGACTGCTTCCAAATTAAGGATATGTGCTTTGTACAATTGGAGAGATTGGATCGTTGAATTCTTTAAGCAGAAGTTGATTGAGAATATCAATACAAGTACAATTATCATTTGGTTCACCAATTTTACTATCGCTAATCTTCGCAATCCAATCGACAAAAAGTTTCAATTATTCGGAACTCTCGTTGAACTCATACTTTGTATCTCATATTTGTTGTCAACCTAAATACATGTGAACCTCTCCACAAATACTATGAATTAATAGTGGGATGAACTATGTCTTGTGTACTTCCTTTTTGAATCACATGCAATATCTGTCAAAAATCTCCACCAAATACATATATTTGAAAAAAAAATTATAAATTTTGGAATATTTCTTTATATATAATATTTATCATTGAAAACGTACGATTAGTACTTTTAATTCTATAAGAGGTGATTTTAAAGCAGGAAGTTATATTTATCCTTACATACGACATTGTACTTTGAATTACTAATATTAAAACAACGAGATAAAATTTCTTGCTACCAAATAAAAGCACCACAAAAAATTACATTTAAATGTTGGAATGGTAATTTTCAAATAACCTTAAAAAGCACAAATGTTTATGTTATACATATAAATAAATATTAAATAGTCAAATATCAAACTGTTTGTTTTATCTAATAAAAAAAAGAATTGAAGTCGAAATAACAGACTCTAAACAAAACCTCCAACACAAAAAAAAATTAGCAATAACATATTATACAACATAATTTTTATACAACTATTCAATAACAAAAATTATTGAGTCTAGATTTTTAGTGTGACTTGGGAGAAGTTATATAATAGACAGTTGATAACAGACTCTAAACAGAACCTCCAACACAAAAATATTAGGAATAACATATTATACAACATAATTTTTATACAACTATTCAATAACAAAAGTTATTGAATCTAGATTTTTAGTGTGCCTTGGGAGAAGTCCTAACATTGAATACCTTCAAACTATTTCACAACTAGGTTTCTTAGATTTCCTTTTTATTTTTTTTAAATAAATTTTTGAGTTGAATAAATATTTGTAAAATTAAAGTTCAAATTAACATTGGTCTATTACCGATTAAGTTGAATAAATATATATCTTTTGTAAACTAACTTTAATAGGTTAAAGTTTTTTGCAGTTATTAGACTTGAATTTTAAAACATGTAGGCTGGACAAATATACTAAAATTTTTATTTGTTAATTTAGGTTTTTTTTTTTTTTGCATATATTAGACCTGGATTTTTAAACATGTAGGCTAGACAAATATATTAAGAATTTGATTTTTTAGCTTTAGATTTGATTAAAATGAAGTAGAAAAAATCTCATATATATGTATATATTTATTTATTTATCTAGTTTTTTATAGGTAAGTGTGGCCCCTAATCTTGTCATCTCTCACACCCTTTGGGTCAGATATATATTTATTTTCTTATAAATTTTTCAATTATTTGTTTAATCAAACCTTAGCCTATGTCCGATCTATAGATTTCACATATAAAATTGCTTGAATTTTTATAAGTATTCGACGGTTAAACACAAAATATTTGAATGACAATAAGAGTAGTGCATATGCTGATACTTTATACAATAATTATTTTTTGAACTATTACCATTATCGGTGGCAAGTAAATGTTAAAAGTAAATTTAGTGTAGATACTCGGTTACTAATTTGTCTTTTCTATTTACTAATTTATATGAAATTGTCTGTAAATTTCATAATACGTCATAATTATGTATGTTTATATTACTGTTGTATGGAGTAAATTATTTGAAATCTGATTGTTATATAATTTATTGATATATTTGATAAATAAACTTGTTATAAATTATAGAAAACAATTTTTTATAATAATAAAAATACCTAAGCACCTCGAACAACAAACTGGTTTTAAAAATATTTAAATTTTAGAATTATAAGAATCTAAAATTTATAATAATGAATAAGAATTAAACTTTTCATAAAACTACTCATATTATTCATAAATTAAACTTCAAAACATCTAAACAAAATGATTTGTTTCAAAATAGTTACTGCATTTAGTTTATACATTTCATACGGTTGCAAATAACTATGGTTGACGATCATTTTATATACTCCTTGGATAAACATTAATTTAATGCATGTATTTTTTTACTAATTTATCTTTGTCTATTAACAAATTTATCTGATATTCATCTTTTATATTTCTAATTATATCGATGAATAATTTTTAAATAAAGTTAATTAAAATATTAAAGCTTTCATGAGGTAATGATAATTTGTTTTTTACTAAGCGAAAAAATATTATTATTATTTTGGACGTTTACTAAAAATATTTTTGTAGTAAACCATTAACTAATTCATTAGTGATGGGAAGTAACTGTGTTACTTTGATTTATGGTTTTAAACCGATTTGAATAATAATATATTGTAATTATTTGTCAAGACTTTTATTAATAATGGTGACAAATAATTTATATTGAATCGACTGTTTCATCATTTAATCTTATTTTTGGGAGTTTATATTACCGTGGTGAAGATTTAGAAGCCAATATGCCCAATTACAAATGCAAAAAAATCTTAAATTAAAAAAAAGAAATCGGATATAGAATAAATTATTTAATATTAGCTATTATTTTGATATTGTATCTCTTGTCATTTGGTAAACCATATTGAACTATATTAAATGCTATACAATTTGTTCACATTAAATGCATTAAAGATATTTGTAAAGTCATTTGAATCTAAAGAGTTGTTGTTAACTTCATTAATTGATTTTCATTTCAATTTTCAAAAAAAAATGACAAATATACAAATTATAAATGTTTGTAAATTTGGAAAGTCACTTTTGGCAGGATATTTCAATTATTTGCTCCTCTCCTTTTATATATGTATAGATATAGACTAGTGATACACTCGTGCGTTGCACGGATTGTACATGTGTATAAAATTATATTCTAAATTAAAGTTGAATAATATGTAATTAATTTTTTTAAATATGAACAAAATAAACAAAAAATAATAAATAGTAAAATTAAATATAGAAAATCCTATAAATTTGAAAAAAAAATATAAATTTTGGAATATTTTTTATATACAATAATTTTTATTCAACATGTATGACTATTGTAACTATCTATATTATAATAGAGCTTGGAAACACGCTCGCAATTGATTTGGGATAAAGAGCGGCTGAGATCGATTCATTTACGAAGATCTTACGGTCATAATCACTGCTCAAGTTTACATGTGTGAATGGCGGTTGAAAAACCACCCCCTCTCTCTCTCTCAAACTCCCCCCACTATTCAGTATTCACGGTTGAAAAACTACCCATCTCTCCCTCTCCCTTTTCTTTTGAAATTTACTAAGAATTATATCAAGAATATTCATCATACTGAAGCAAATAATTCCAAATTGCAGCAATTAATCAGACACGCTTCTGGGATGGAGATTACAGATTCGAAGCCGGCCGTGATATTTGAATAAAAAATTATTTTGCCACCAATTTCCAAATAATTATGTCTCTCAAATTTTTTTAAAGAATTCTCATTGTAGTTTTTAAAAAGTTGATGAATGTCAAATTTTTAAACGAAAAATTATGTGCGAGCATTCATTTCAATGTAATATTGATATATATGAAATATAAAACATGTCTCTCTGTCACGTTTAATCTCACAATCTCAACCGTTTTTATCACGTTTTTTCCATCCCTATTTTATTACTACAAAAATTATTGAGATATTACAGTTTACAGTTATTATTTTACATTTAATATTTTACAGTTAATATTTTACGGTTTTACAATTATTTGCGAAAATTAGTTACTCTTTTACTGAGATATTACGATTTTACAGTTTTATGGTTGCGAAAATTTGTATTTGTATTTTTTTCTTTTTAATTGTTATCGTAATTAACTTAATCAATTTAATTTTTTTCTGACCCGTAATTTCGTATACAAATTTTAAAAAAACGTAAGTTTTGTAATTTGAAATATTTATTTTTTTCTTTTTAACTGTTATCGTAATTAACTTAAGCAATTTAATCCCTCCGTTACAGGCAAAGAGACCCCGTTTGAAAGTCAATTTTTTTTAAGAAAATAATATTTTTAGTTCATTTCTATAATATCTGCTTTATTTTTTGACAAATTTTCAAGCTGGCGCCGTGCCATCGGCACGGGCAAGAGTACTAGTAAATAGCACATAGTAACTCTAGACAAAACTACATACAGCTGATGATAACCAAAAACATGTTTTCAAATTGAATCTTATATTAGACAATGACTTACTATGGTTTTTATTCATAGACATTGCGTAAGACATAATCAACAAAAAATGATTTATCTGGAATTTGAAAAAAATTCTATGATCAAATAGTATTAGTGACATTTTTAAAATCAAAAGAGTACCACCAGAATTGCCATTTGAAAGAACCCAACCTTCTAAATCATGTTTTCTCAACCTTATAACAATTAATCTCGTGTCATTGCATAATTCAAGTGAATAGACTATGTTACAAAACAAAATTATTTGAGTTACAACCTTCAAATTTAACTCACAGTTTGAGATTTCAGAATATGTAATTCCATTGAAATATTCACGAGTATGTTTCGTTCAAATTTAACTGATAGTTTGAGATTTTAAAATATGTATTGTTCATTGATGTGATGTAATTAAAAAAAATTGCATCTTAATTTTTATATGACTATTTAATTGAAACCACAAAAAAAACATGTATCTCTTTCAACAACATAACTTATATATTACATTTCAATTTTCAGTTACATAAAGAATTAACAAAAAAACAAAGAAAAAGAAAATGTCACTCTAATTTGAACATAACATAAAGTTTTCGATATTCTTACTTATTTGTAATGGACCATCATAAAATGTATTTTTTTTTGTTTAGTTTATTGAGTTTTGTCTTCTTTTCAATTGTGTAGTGTGCATTCATCTGATATTTACAAAATTCCAAGTATATATCAATTCATTTGCATACTGTCCGCTTCATCCATGAATAAGTTCCATACTAATACCGTGCCATAAGTACGGACACAAAATCTAGTGATAATTTAAACTAAGACGGACTTGAACTAAAAAATCAAACAAAGTCAGGCTCATGAGTATTTTTTATTTGTTTTTTGTTTTAAATATTATAAATTGTATTTCAAAATCTATTAAAAACAATCGTAAGTATTTTTATTTACTTATTTTTTATTTATAATAATAGTAAGCTATTCAATATTTTTGAATAAATAACATTTTTACGAATTATTTTTATATATTGATTTTGTTTTTAATTAGTTATATGCACATGGACTCTGTCTGACTTATGAATAGTTTGCCTAGAAATTTGATTTCTACTTTATTTTTGTGTGATATTTAATAGTTATATGGCTTCGGTATGTAATTAGTTATATGTCATTTATATGTCATTTTCGAATTTAATTCTCCAAATAAAAAAAGTAAACTTAATTGGAATATTTTCTGTTAACATCATTAAATGACATTTCTCAAATTCAATTTCAATTTTTTTTACATAAACAAAACATAAGTGATTCCTTTTTGAAAAGTGAGTTTTGGTGGAAAATTTCTAAAAATTATGCACTTTTGTTTTTATATATACTACAACACAACCGTGTAATGCACGGTTCAATATTGATATAAATAAAACAATATAAAACTTTAATGATAACCATATAACCGAATAATTATATGAAAAATCATGAGTTCAATATGCATATAAAACAAATTATAGAAAATTATGTTAATAAAAACAACAACTTTTTTAACGTATCTTTAAATTGATATCGAAGTGACAAGTTCTTAATCAAAACAGTTTACTTTATACAGTAAAAATTGAAGTTAATCATAGAAAATTATAATCAAAACACTCGTGCGATGCACGAAACTTATATTCATATCAATACAATAGTTAAAATTTTAGTACTAATAAAATACACAAATGATTGTAACATAAAGATTATGAGTTCGATGTGTAAAATTGAATATCATAATTTTGTAACATTAAAATTAAAATTATTTTGTTTGGCTTTCATGTAGAGTTCAATTAAAAATTTAAACATATAAGAAAATTAATAGAAATAAAAAAATTAATGATAATCAAGAGTCTTTAGGTTTAAAAATGTTTTACCTTTGGAGAAAAAAAATCAATTTATAGAATAAAAATATTAAGAATTTCAGTTCAATTCCAATTCTAATATTTTCTCTTGATATAAATAATAAAATTTACATTGAAACCCACAATTCCAATTACAAACAATGGAATTGAGGTTCACTTTCTCTCATTCTCTACTCTGGAGTCTCAACAAAATTTAAATTCAGTGGTGTGTTTCCTGTATTAAAAAATGATATTAAAATATATACAAATAAATATATATAAATAAAAGTTACATTAATATTAAAAAAAATTGATAGAGCATATAATATCAGACAAAGGGAAAATTATTTGTGATATACTAACATGTTTTGTCATAAAAACTTAAAAACTTCAAAATTGGTAATTTTTAAAAATATTTCAAGTATTATGGTTCAATTTTAAAATTAGACATCAAAAAAAAAATAATTAAAATAGTATATAACCAAAGAAAATAAAATGTAGGCGATGGGTCAAGGATTATATGAACCAAAAATTCAAACGATCGATGGATAGACATCAAAAAATTTGGTTTAAAATGTGCTATTGATAACTTTTGGACCGCGGCCCGGTAAACACTCATAATACAACGTTGTTTTAGTTGATGTATATAAACAAAAATAAAACACTTTTACCCTAGTTTCAGGACACATTGATTTTTTTTACGCATTATTTGCAGCGATGGCCAACCCTAAAGTTACCACTTAAATAAATCTGACAACGGAAGTTATGACCACCGACTTACTGGAAACTTGCTAGTATGTTCATCTTTCCAAAATATATTTCAAAAACTATGTTTAACTTCAAAACTCGTTTATTAATTTTAATTCGTGATTTAGTTCAACTAACAAACAAATTCGATCTGAATGTTGATTAATTTCATCATCAGCACTTTTTTATATCTGATTTTTTTAAACATGTATAAGTAACTAAAAAATAAAAAATTATCAGGTTTCCATTTTTTTTACATGTAACTAGATGTCTCAAAAAATTTGTCCTATCTCGATTTATAGATTTTTTTTACAATAATAGCTTTGGTTATGATGAAATAGAGTAAAAAATTGTCATATCTTGGTAATATTATTGATTGATTGTCTATGAATTAGTTTTACTTCAATGTGTGTGTATATGATTTAGTTTCAAAATCGTTGTTTTATTTCATCTTTATTTTTCTTAGCCTAGACATTGATGTAAAGAAATTGACAAAAAAATTTGGTTTTGTTATTTCTCATGTTTGTACTATGCATATTTTTCTTAATATACTAAATAAGAAGGCGAAGAGATTTTGAAATCATTTATCCAATCAACCATAATAATGACATTTTCTATTTTCAATTTCCAATACAAAAAGCGGCTTATATACAAATTAGAAGTGTTTCTAAATTTATAAAGTCACTTTTAGCATGAACTTTCCAAAACTTACTCCTCTCTTTTTATATATGTATAGATAGATAGTGTACTTCTTCATGTGCCGCAAAACAATACGATACATGCACCATGACCCATGTGTCAAAATTGTCTTGTTGCACAAAGAAGAAAGTGACACATTTTGTGGTCTGAGATATCTCAACTCATTTCTAAAAACATCACGCATCTTCAATTAAAGTCCTAAATGTTAAATACACACCTCAAAACTTCATATTGTACCCATCGCTTTCTCTCTCTCTCCATCCCTCCTCCTTATGTTATTGTTTCCCTTCTTCCTCCCTCTTCCATCTCCATCATCTACAACTATTTCCTCAGTTTTTCCCTCTTCTCATTTCCATTATTCCTCCCTTCTAGTCTTTCCCTTATCCCTACTGTATTTCAATAACCTACCTTTACTGCCACTCTGTTCAATTCTCTCATTTATTTTCTTTATCATTCCATCATTTCATTCCCTTACATGTATCTCCCATTTTTTCTCCCTCTAACCACTCTCCGCTCATTCTCTATCTTCCTATAATTATTTATTTATACTCTTCATCCAACCACTGCACCAACATCAAAGGTTTTGTTGTTGTTGTTGTTGTTGTTGTTGTTGATTCCTAACGTTTGATCTTGGTTCATCGAACAATTTGGTGTTGTTCGGCTAGCATTAACCAAACATCAACATTAGGGTACTGTTTGATGACATTTTTGTAATAAATGAAAGGGGTGTATTTAAAGGCTTGAAGGGGGTGTAAATAACATCGCTTTTACAATCAAAGGTTGGCTTAGCTTATTTAAGGCTCGTTTGTTGTGGCTGATGGCTTATGACTTATGACTGATAGTTTAAGTTGGTGGCTGAATGACTTTTGGCTGATTGCATGATAGATTGTTTGTTACAACTGTTGAAAAGCTGTTTATGAGTCATTATAATTATTTGTTAAAAAAACTTGAAAATTAGTATTCATATTTTTATGTATATTTCATAAAAGGTTGAAATGAGGATAATCAAATATTTATTAATGAATAGTTGTCTTCATGTTTAAAAAAAAAACAAAAAAAGCTTAAAATTTTAGCTTTTTGGCTTTGGCTTTTCAATGCATAAAGGGTGTTGTACCTTACTTATTGGCTTTTGGCTTATAAGCTGAAACAAACACTTTAAATATGACTTTTCAAAAGCCAAAAGTCAAAAGTCATTCCAAATAAGCTGCAACAAACGAGCACTTATTTGTCAAGTCGGTTTTGAGCAAGCTTTTAATATATTTAATCTCAAACTGAGCTATATTTTTTGTTGCTTATTAAGTTAAGCTTGAAATAGTTTAATTATTCAACACAATAATACAATACTCATAAATCAATCCAATGTGTTCGTACATGCTCAGTGAGCTTGATGTGACACACGTATTCGGATCCCATATCGAATAAGGGTCAAATAAAATCCATCTTTTTGATCAAATCGAATGGAAGCAGAAGTGATGGATTTCAAAAATCAATACAACGATATAAGAACATCAAATTTATGTGTATTAAATTTATTTAACTAAAGGAAGGAAAAAGAAAATACCTTTTACGACAATTTCCTTTTACTTCGTTCGTAACTTTCGAATCTTGAAAGCTCGTAAACACCACGGTCTTCGATTCGTTCCTTCCGATTAACAGTAGTGTGTGGGCACTCTGATAATATTAATATGTTCCTAATATTATATGGACCAATATTGAACTAGGTTTTGAAAGAAAAACCCCAAAAACCTTAATGTCGATCACTTGGAGAAGAAAAAATCGAAAAAACAACCGAAGTTGTTTCATCTATCTTAATAGGATGAGAACGACAAGATGTATCCTTTATATTACTCAATCCGTTTTTAAATTATTGTCTACCTTTCTTTTTTCGTCCGTTCTTAAATAATTATCTTTTTTCAAAACTTTCTTTTTAAGAAAATATTTTTACCACTTCACCATTACTTTTTCAACATACTTTAATTATGACCACATACTCAATGATATTAAAGGAAACCACATATTTTACCAATATTTATAATCCAGCCAATTCATTTTTCTTAAACGATGTGATAGGTCAACCCAGACAATATTTTGAAAACGGATAAAGTATATTTCTATCCCTTATAGAAGTATAATACTTCTATTACTTGCAGCCCACTTTTAACCAATTGGGATCCATGCCATCTAAATATTTTATAGTTTTAATGGGAAACAATTTTCCACTACATCGAGAGTCCTTTTGGGTTTGGTTTTATTTTGTAACCTTGTCAATAATAATCTCAATCTCAATTATTCAAATAGTTTTATACTCCTTAATAATTATCCAATATAATTATCAATTAGTAATTATATAAATATCATAAATATTTCATATTTATTTAATTCTCAATATAGTTAAAACTGTTAATATCAAATATTCTTGGAATTAATAGATATTTATATATAAGCCCAAATCTTATAGAAAACTATTTTCATTTAGCCCTTAGGAACAAAAATATTATCTCCAATCCGTTTAAATAGGGAAGACAAACCGGGGACCATGAACCTATAATTATAAGCTCAAATAAATTGAATAAATAATTAAACTCTTCAATTAATTTGTTCGACTTATTAATTCCGATATTACTCTACTATAAATTCGAAATTGCACTCTTGTAAATATAGAATATCCTACTTTACGAAATTGAGCAGTCCATCGATTTAATCATTACATATAGAATAATCCTCCATAGACAATTCGTAATTGAAGTTAGGTAATATTCGTTAACCTCTTCAATGACATCTTATCCTCATTTACCATTAATTCACTAGCGAATGGTTAATTTATAATTAGATTATAAATTGGAGATCTCAAACCACTCAATTTCAAAATTAACAAATGAGAGAACCATATTTATACTTCGCGTAAGAAAGAATAGATTTTGTATATGTGAATTCATATTCTCAGTCATTTAATGCAAAAGTGAATCTAAAATGCAAGTGCTGGAAATGTATCGAAAAACAAACTTAGATGAGCAAATCAAGAAACACCTCTAAATAAATAAGTCTATAACCATTTAGGATTAAAATCCATTTATATATGATCATCTAATAATTTAATTTGATTTTTCATTTTATATGAAAACTACAAATTAAATCGGTCCAAGTCCTATATGATCAAATCATATATAAATGCCCCCACTTAGATGTCTTTACAGCGACAGTCCGGATAAGACGGTCACATTCAAAATGTTTTGGGCCGCATTAATGATGTTTTAATTGAAGATCTTATACTTTAATTAATATCATTATGGACTTAATTTAAGTTTATTATCCATTATCTTTATCCTCTTGTATATGATACTCATATACTAAGATTATCGTTACAACAAATAAACTAGAGATTTTCTATGATATTCAATAAAAAGTATACAATAAGCTCAAATGTTCGCAAATAAATGTCGCATTTATTAATAATCCAAAACACATTTCAAAATTGCTTTAAGGGTACTATCCCTAACAAGAATGAACGAAGTCAATAGACATTGCTACTAGAGCTGTCAAAACCGGTTTGCGGGGCGGGTTTGTCCGCAGGCCTGAAAAACCGTCTGCGAAACGGGCTGGGGCGAGAAAGCCCGCAAACATGACGGTCCTATAATCCCCTGGGCCAACCTACCCCGCATATGGCCACGGGCAAAGCCCGCAAAAAATGAGTTTTTTTAAATATTTTTTATTTATTATCAATTATTTGAATTTACATATACTAGTATGTTGCCAATAAACCACATGTGGGAGATAATTATTTTCCTTTGTTTCTTAATGGTTACAAGGGTAATGATTTGAATTGATAAGTACGTACAACCTCCATAAACCAGTTCTTCGCATTTTTGTGGAAGAGTTAAAAGCATATTGAGAATAGATATAATGATCATGTGGTAGCTGCTGATGTCATAATCATGTGCTGATAATCTCAAACCAGAGACACAAAGTAGTTATACAAATATCCTATCCCAATACCTCTGAAAGCTCTATGTACTCACAAGTGCATGCAGACCAGCTTAACACGATCAATATCTATTAAGAAAAGACATCTAAGTAGATTTCCCTCAACAGTTCAGTTACCTTGCTACATGCAAAGTTGAGATTTCATTAAAGGTAGAGCTTAAATACTCCTCTTAGCAATTAGCATACAGGTTTTGTGCACTACACATAAAATAATTATGCCTCTGGTCTAGAATATGCGGGTTGTCCGCGGCCCGGCCCGTAAAAGCCCGCGGCCCGCATATAGGCAAAGCCTGAAAAGCCCGCATCCTAACGGGTATTGAATATACCGGCCCAATCTGCCCTTAACAGGTGGCGGGGCTGGCATACCCGCGGGCTTTTGTCTTATTTGACAGCTCTAATTGCTACAAAAAAAAAAAACCTCTTACTCTTCAAGACTTCAAACCAGGTTTTGGGGACCAAAGATTTAGAAGAATCGAATCCCTCGTAAATTCGACGAGAGCTAATTTAAGGGAGAAATTCGAGATGGTCCTCTCTTGATACTTTTCAACCGCTTTACTCTTTTTTTTTTTTTTTGTAACCAATAAGGCACATCATGCATCACAATGCACAAAATAAGACACTTCATGTATCACGATGTACAAGTGATGCGTTGCGATACATGATTTTATGCATAACGATGCATAATATGCATTTTCCTAGTTACGAATAATTATAGGCGCGTGAAGCAGTTGAAAACTTAGAAAGTAGGACTTGTCCGCAATTTTTCCTTAATTTAAACTAGCTCAGTAGTTGGGCCCCTAAAAGCCCAAGTTAGGCCCAATTAACGGCTGCTACATTAATACGACGTCGTGGTTTTCGTCGAAAAAATCAAGAGTGAACGCTATAAGCCAAGTCACTTGTCCTAAAACCCTCAAAAACGCACAGGCTTCGGTTTTGCTTTCGACTAAGCCCTAGAATTTGTTGTGTTCCTTCTCTCCAACAATGAAGCTCGTCAGGTCTGATAGATTTTACGCAGTTTATGTTTTTTTTTTTAAATATTAATGCAATTTTTTCTCATAATGTTGACGTTAATTTGTGACACATTTTTATAATCTATGCTTGTATAATCTAATTTATGAGCAGGTTTTTGATGAAGTTGAATAACGAGACCGTATCGATCGAGCTCAAGAACGGAACCGTTGTTCATGGAACCATCACAGGTCTCTCTCTCCTTTTCCGCTTCGAATTCCGGTGTAATTAGGGTTTGCTTAAACATTTTTGCTTAGGCCGTTCTATTCATTTCAAAACTGCATACAAATGATACACGCATTTTAGAATTCACTAGAAACTACGGCTGCCTTCAACCGTATAATCTGAACTATGGGATTAGAGTCGTGTACTTTAGGTTTTTCTATACTTGAGCCTCAAAGATCTAGCTGGCATTTTGAGTATGAAGTTGGAGAGTTTAAGTTCATTTGCACTTGTTTATGCTTAAGTCTGGCATTTGGACGCCCTCCATTGCAGTGGTAAATGGCTGAGGCTGACTATCTCAAGTTTGAGCTTTTAATTTCGGGACGCCCCCTTTCTGTGTTAGTGTGAAAGGTTATGCTTAGAGACATGTTACCTGCCTTAGCAAGCTCGATAAAACGAATTGCACCGGTTCACAGCAGCAATAAATACATGTTTCTTTTGTTTTTGGTTGCCATATTTAGGGTAGAACCAGTAATGTGTATCTGATAATAGCTTTCTCTAATATTCTGTTTTACGTTAATGAAATCTCAATCATTAATTTTTTTTTAATATTATGTTATCAATTATCAATAGCAACTTTTAAAATTTCCAATTACAGGTTAATGTTATAAATCTTTTGTCTGAGCTTAATTAAGTTGACAATTTTTTTTATTTTTTTAAAGGTGGAGAGGGGGGGGGATGGAGTATGGTACTGAAGTTTATGGAAATTAGTTGAAGTAAAAGAGGACAATGATGGGGTGCTTTGGTTGAAAAGTGGAGTTCTAATGACATTTTCCATAATTTAAATGATGCTTATGAAGTTAACTAGTGTCATTGCGTTACACAAAAGTGATTACTTGAATGACATTTCAATTGGCTAAGCAACTTAAACAGACTAAAGCTTGCTCTCATCAAAAATAATATCCACCTTCAACCAGTACATTCTAATGCCCCGAAGTCATGCTAAGATAGAGTTGAACAATTTGAGCACATAGCTGCTATAAGATGGTGGCAATGATGATTACTTTTGTACTCAATTCCCGTCCCAAAATGGATGTCCTTTTTAAAAAAGCTGTCCGAAAATGAGTGTGTTCTAAAAATTAATATTGTCCAAAATGAATGTTTTCTAATGAAATTACTAACTCATCTCTGCAATCTATCATGTCCGAGTGTGCATTTCCAATGATATATTCTGGATGCTATGGGGGCTGGGGATGGAAGAGTATATGTTTTTTCCGGGGTGTGAATGTGTGATCCCCAATTAAGACGCCTTAACGTTAATTGAATAGAGTACTGATTCAGTTTTTGCAGTTATATTTAAGTTGTGAGTCTGCTTGGTATTGCACTCACAGCCTTGTCTTGGGTATCGGTAGGGAGGGCGTGCAGCGTGCCTAATTTGGTCTTCTTCTATTTGTAGTGTGGTTGATATTGATAGCCTCACACTTTCTAACAGAAGCATTAAGTTGTCTACGTTGTAGGTGTTCAAACCATGTTAAGTAGTCTTCGTTGATTTTGCAACTTTTACTATCTCATGAATTTTGAATATTTTTGATAAGTAAATTTAGTTGCCATCAGTTTCAAGTTAAAGATGTGAAATCTGTTAACACTTTATGGTTGAGGCAGCTATCTTTGTAGGCATCCAACAGATTCAAGGTTTCTAAGCTTCAGATCTGTACTCTCTCTCCTCCCTCTCACCCTATATTACCATGGAAACTACTACTCCCTCCTGACCAGAAAGTGTCCTGAGTTCATTTGGAACGTCCCAAAACAAGAGTTCCCATCCTGATGTCTGTCTACTTGCAGTTCAATCTTGCTAAAATTTATGTTTCTTGTTTGTGGTTCCAAGAATGTTAGATTGAATAACAAACCGCAAACAGAGGGCTCTGAATCTTTTAGGGTAGGAAAAAATAGAAACTTTCCACCGAGAATCTTGATGTGTGAACCAAAGATCAGATCAAAGGGATTCCTTTAGAAGTTCCGGCACTCCTATCATGTGCAGTGTAATGAAGGGCCAATAAAAAAATCATTGAACCATCTTCAACCTTGCACGTGCGAAGTGGATCTTTGGTATGCCAAGAATTAGTAAGAACAGTAGATGGAAGTCTATTCCTTTGGCGATTTGGTGGAGCGTGTGGAAGGAGAGGAATCATAGGGTTTTTGACAATGTGGAGATAGACTTCGAACGGCTGTAGAAAGAAGTGCTTCAGTTACTTAATTTCTGACATTCGGATGTGGGGAGTCATGTTCAAGGGATTCTTATGTTAATACTTAATATTATGGATAGTTTGCGTATCTAATTCTTTTGGTCTTGTATACTTCTTGTGTACAAGGACGTCTCACCTAATTTGACGTTGTGTTAATATTATATTTACTTATCAAAAAAAAAGAAAGAAAAAAAGTATAGGGAACTCTATTCATACTCTAATGGTTTTGAATGTGAGTCATACCAGTAATACTATCCTCTTTAAAAAAAAAAAAAATAAATAAATTCTATGCTCATTCGTTCCATGCAACGAGTCCTACTTTCTATTTTGGAAGGTTCCATTAAAAAAGTGATGTCTAAAAATTAAAAAGTATGTCTAAAAAATAAGCTAAAATTTTACGTGAGTTCCATCCTTGTTACACTAGAGATTTCACATAAATTAAAAAAAAAAACGTTAGTTGACAAACCTACTTGTCGTTATGGAGAACTATTTAAATCCTTAACTTTCTTGACTCTCAAACTTGGAAGGGAATTTCAAAGTAGGTCAGAGGATTATGCTAACAGGTGCTTGACTCTCATCCTCTTTCATCGAGCCATCACCTCTATTATCAGCTCGTGAGTGTATTGGCCTGTTACAACTTACAATGGTCTTTCCATGTCATTCAATGATGTTTCTTGTTTGGTTGTATTGGCTGTTCGGTTTTCATCTTGTGTGCATGCCTTCTCTCTCGGACAAGTAGATAGCCCTCAGTTTATGAATGCTTAGTTTAGAGAATAATTTACTAGAAAAACTGGAAGTTGTTTGGGTGAAGAATGTGTACTGAAACTTTCTGCACATATTAGTGCTGTCGTTATGTAAATTTTGAATTTAAACCAGTAGCTTATTTTGGACATGTCTCAGGTGTGGATATTAGTATGAACACACATTTGAAAACAGTTAAACTTACACTGAAGGGAAAGAATCCAGTGACTCTGGATCACCTGAGTGTCAGGGGTAACAACATTCGATACTATATCCTACCTGACAGTTTAAATCTTGAGACTTTGCTGGTAGAAGAGACACCTAGGGTTAAACCCAAGAAGCCAACTGCAGGTATTAAAGATTCCCATTTGGCTGCAAACTATTTCGGTCTTCTCTCCTGTGTGTTTTTATACATGTCAAGTAGTGTGCATGTTTAATTTTTTGTTAATATTTCAGGGAGGCCAGTTGGTCGTGGTCGGGGCCGTGGGCGTGGGCGTGGACGTGGTCGAGGCCGTTAACCATCTTGCCGCAGTAACTTGCAATTTTTGTGCCATCTGGTTTTGTAAACAGTTGTATTGTGGGAGAGTTGCAATCGTAGTGTTCTTGAACCACTCTGCAAGGATATTTGATCACTTTTCTAGCAGGTTGTATTGGATATTATATTGCGCATTTACTTTCTGCAATCAATACTCTTGGTAGTCTTTATAGCATAAGAATTTTTTCAGCGACGAGCAAGTATCCTTTTACTATTGGTCTATGTCCAACTGAACTGAAGCTATTCTTGCATGTGCTCCTGTATCCTTTCTTGCCGTTGGTGTCTGTTGAAACTTGAAACCAAGATGAAGGGCTTAAATGGCAGTAAGCTTAAGCTGCACTTGCAACTTGCAAGCAGCTACAAATTATTCTTCATACTTTTAGTGTTGGTATTCACTGATGGCCCAAGGGATTTGAGATTGGTTGGGTTGAAATTTGAAAGGGTCAAAATCAAGGATGACTAGGATGTTACATTGGTATCAAAAGCTACCTTTTTGGCTTTGGCAGCATGAGCATCCATGAATCATCTAGCGTCCCCGTACAGCTCATTCACTCAATTGCATATGAAACGTCTCCTTCTAACTCTGGAGTCTTATATGGCTTTGTTCTGCTGATTTTGAACTTTCTCTTCTCATTGGTCCCTCAGATTTTTCTTTATCTCTCTCTTTTTCTTTTTCATTAATCATCTGATAAATGATAAGTGAAAACCCCGAAATCAAAGCTTTCATTAGCAGGCGTAGTATACGTTTTGTATTTCTTACTGCAAGATTAAATTTTAGTAGTAGAGGACCTAATGACTGCCTTGCTAAAGTGGGAGCCATGAAGAAAGAAGACTTATGCGCTGTAAATGACTTAATTATGTTTTATTTATTTTCTTTTCACCAAAAACAAATAAATTCATTTCATGAATAACTTTCCACTTTGGTTGATTTTGGGTACAATTAATTGTAACAGTCCATTGCATTTCAATTGACTTTTGTGAGTCTTATAAGAGCAGGTACAACGGCATATCATTTGGGAGCAAAGGAGTGGTTCATCAATGCAATGGGCAGATCAACCGGTAGCTAAATTAGGAAAAAAAAGTTTGAGTCGCTCCTTAAGCCAAGGGGAGCAGCAATAAAAAACCATCAAAAGCCAAGGGGAGCAACAATAAAAAACCATCAAAATGACATTTCAAAAAAGGGAAAACGGCACCACGAACATCTTGGTGGATAAAGTGGTCGACAACCCTTCCAACCAACTTTCCACGTAACATAATTTGGGTGGTCTGACAGATTTTTGTTTTTTCTCCCGTTTGTAGCCTTTTTTCCACTTCAATTTTTCTTCCTTCAATTTTTCTTTTAAAAAATATACACATTTTTATCTATACATAGAGACTTGGTTTGTTGCATTTGGATATCAACTCGATTTTTTATAATTTTTAAAAATTTCCTTCATTTTCTTTCTCTCCCTTCCCTAAATTTGAATTTTCAACCAACTGTATTTTGTTATTTCAAGATTTTTTAAACTATATTTAGTACTAATATTTTATTTAGTAGTTAATTATTAATAATACTATTATTATAATTTAACTATTAATATTATTGTCATTATTGTTAATTGTTTTGTTATTATTCTCATTATTATTGTCATTTACTTCATATTAGGATTGAATAAGTTCTTATTATTGTTGTTATTATCATTAGTAATATTGTTGTTATTATTATTTTTAATATTAATTTAATAGATAAATTTTGTAATTAACAATCGCTAATTAATATATGTAATATAAAATTAACTATAATAGCATTTAATAATTTATTTAGAATTAATATTTAATAATGAATATTAATATTTGAAAAATATTATTATTACAAATTAATTGAATTTTGAATTTAGTAATTTATGCAATATAAAATTTATATTGCATAAACAAAATTATTTATTACTCCCTCTGTCCCTAAATCATCGTCTTAGTGGATTTGGCGCGTGGTTTAAGAAAACACATTTGACTAGATTATTAATATTAGTTTGATGTGTAATTTACTTTAAAGTCTATGTATATGTGACTCATAATTAAAGTAAGATGAAAAAGTAAGTATACAGTGATAAAAACGTTGTCCTAAAAAAGAAAGTTTCAAATAAAATAATTATTTTGAGATGGATGAAAAAAGAAAGTAGAACAATAATTTGGGGACGGAGGGAGTAATATATAATATATAAAAATTTAATATAATTGAGATAAATATGATGATGTATGTAAAATTATTGGGTTTTGTGTCACCACTTAAAGAAGTTTTTTGTTGAGTAGCTAATAGTAGTTTAAAAATAATTTTATTTATTTATTTTTAATGATATGAAGAGCTTGAGAGAGCAACATCTGCTTCACCATTGTATATGCTCTTAGGATGATGTTTGGGCTAGGGGGCAAGTTGGGTTTGGATTAAGACCAAAGCTATCCACTAAGAGTCTAAGATTAATGAGTAATTTTGAGTAGTATCTAAAAAAAAAAAAGGGTAAAATTAGGGCCGGTCCACTTTCCCATGTTTTTAATCGCTAAAGTATATATATTTTTTAAACCGGAAAAAGTCACTTTTGGATGTGAAAAGACCGCGATACCCTTAATGAGTAATAGACGCGTTACGTCAAGTTTATATATCGCGGTGCAAAGTTTATAAAAGTGTAAGTTTATATCGCGGTTCAAAGTTTCTTTCATCAATTAATTTTACATATTTTTGCAATGCGATTCAAAGATTCATTTTTAAATATTTTTTACAACAAGTTTATATGTCGCGGTGCAAAGTTTATAAAGTGCAAATTTATTTATTGCGGTGCAAAGTTTCCTTCATCAATTAATTTTACATATTTTTGCATCGCATTCACAAATATATTGTTAACCAATGTTCATAGCAATTAATATTTATTAGTTTTTACATTATTTAAGTTTTAATATAAAAATTGAAGTAAATAGATATTTGTATCGCGGTACAGTTTTTTATATATCGCGGTTCATAGTTTATATATATATGTTTTGCACTGTGATAAATAAAAACTATACACCGCGATACAAAAATATTAATTCACTCAGTATTTGAATAGAGAAATGTAAGTAAACAAGAATTTATATCGCGGTGGAACATTATTAATGACAAACAACATTTCTTCTTCGTTTTCTCGTCTTTAAATAACTAATGTCATTTTTTTTTAAATTTATAACCATTTTTCTTTCTTCCTTATTTCCTTTCATTTGTTTTAAACCCAAAACAATGTTTTTCCATGACGGTATATAATACTATGCATCGCGATTTACCCAGCTAGATATCCCTTAAGCGTTAATTAAGGGTAACATAGTTATTTCGATTCCAAAAGTAACTTTTGAACCGCGGTTCACACAAATACTCATCCCTTAAGCGTTCATTAAGGGTAACGTAGTCATTTTCCGACAAAAAGTACCTTTGAACTGCGGTTCACGCGACTAGTCATGCCTTAAGCATTCATTAAGGATAACGTAGTCATTTCCCGACAAAAAGTAACTATTTCTAGTTGAAAATAAAAAGAAGGGATTGAAGCGATTAACTTAACGGGAAAAAGGATCGGCCCTCAATTTTTTCAAAAAATTACTCATTAGTGTTAATTGGCAATTTTGAGCATACCCAAAAACCTTTCCGATATCCAATAGATGGTACCTATTGATTTCTACGCTAATGTTTTTTTTAAACAGTTTATCTATTGCTAGATTTTTTTTCTTTATCCTTGTTAACACTAAAAATCTTTGGATTTATGTCTTTCAAAATTTTATTGAAAAAAATTACTCTATCTCTTTCACCCAAAAAGTCCACGTTAAAAGTTTAATAATTAAAGGATATATTAGTGTCATTAGAGTTAGTGATAATTATAAAAATAGTTAAGTACAACCAATATGCTTACAACTTAAATTTAAGAATAAAATTAAATTGTTGTGAAGATTGTAGACATAATATTTAAAAGTAGACTATTTAAGTGAAATATACCAAAAGAGAATAATAGACTCTTTGTTTAGAAATAAAGAAGAAGATAGTAGGAATTGAAACCTTAAAAGATTTTTTTTCTTTATAAACTATATCTTGTGTGGAGTCAAACCAAATTGTGTGTGTGTGTGTGTGTGTGGGTGGGGGGAAGGGGGTTATCTTCCAAGCATTATTAATTGGGGGTGACGCTTAGTACATCACACACCTTTTACTTAATACATCACATGCACATAGGGTAAAGTTACAATTTTATCCTTATTCATAATCTTCATCATTTAAGGACAATGCTAGGGTCATTTTCATTTTGCACCAAAATATGGATACTTTATGATGTGACACTCTCATTGATTTGATATTTTATGGGTCCCAAAGACTTCAACTAAGAATGTGTATCACAGAATCTATATTTTAATGCAAATGAGAGTGACCATATATATATATATATATATATATATATATATATATATATATATATATGAATAATGTTCATGACTTTGTTGTCCAAGAAGTACAAGTTGTTGTCCAGAAAATTTTCTAACGTATAACCTTTGCAGAGAATTCTATCACATTTGTAGCAAAATCAGAATGTTGGGATGAACAATGCTTAGAATCTATTCACAAAAAAAGTTGAAGTTGGTTTTTTTGGATGATTATGGAAGAGGGAGAGCCATCTTTTTGGGTAAGCTTTTTAAGATAATCATTATCTTTCTGGGCCGGTTCTATATTTTTCAAAAAAAAGAAGAAGGTTAAAACTGGTTTTCTGGGATGATTATGGAAGAGAGAGCCATCTTTCTGGATAGGCTTTTTAAGATGATCATCATCTCTCTGGGCCATCTTTATACTTAAAAAAGTTGAAGCTGGTTTTCTGGGATGATTATGGAAGAAGGAGAGTCATCTTTCTAGGTAGACTTTTTAAAATGATCATCATCTTTCTGAACCGGCTCTATACTTTTCAAAAAAATAAATAAATTGAACTCTGTTTTTTCGGGATGATTATGGAAGAGAGAGAGTCATCTCTCTGAGTAGGCTTATTAAGATGATCATCATCTTTCTGGGCCGGCTTTATACTTTTCAAAAAATAAGAAGGTTGAAACCAATTTTCTTTGATGATTATGAAAGAGGGAGAGCTATCTTTTTGGACAGACCTTTTAAGATGATTATCATCTTTCTGGGTCGGCTCTATTGTTGGGAATATTAACCTGAATAATTAGTTAAAACCATTTTTTGAATATTCATTTAATATATTAGATTTGTTTGAAACCATTACTTAAGTTTTAGAAGATTGCCTATAAATTTATTTGTTAGTAGACTTCATACTACACATTAGATGATAACTTTATTAGAACTTTACAATAGCTTTGTTGGATGAACAGTATCGGTTGATGAATAGTGCCAGCTGGTGAATAGTATCATCTGATGAATAAGGTCTGCTTGTTTTGGTTAGTTAGAAGAAGCTGCTGCTGTTTGTTTTGGTAAAGTAAGCAAGCTGATGTTTTCTACATCATTAAGCAACCAGCTGATATCAAAGACACTTAATTTAATGAAAAATTAAAAAAATGACATAAGTCATGAATTCGATATCAACTTTACACGTGTCACTTAAAGAGAGTTTTCTTTTTCCTTGTTTCTTTTTTTTATATATTAAAGTAAAGTTACTTTTTACCATGGTTTTTGAGGTTTCTTCAAGACAATTCAAAATAAAAGCTTAAAATAACTCTATGCATTTAATGCATTGTTGCCTGCAACTTTATGCATTTAATGCATTGCTGCCTGGAATTCTATCCACAAAGACTATATCCAACGATTTTATTCAAGACCTCTATATATATCATTGAAGCAAGGATTGAAGACAATGATTGAAGTTATCATTCATTACTTACACGATATTCTCTCTTTAATTTTCTTCAACCTAGGATTGGATACTTAACATATTCTTTCAAGCAATTATTTCCTTGATGTGTTCCAGTCCTCAAACATTTACTAGATAATCTTTTATTTATTAATCTATTTCTAGTTCTTCTTTAAACAATCACTATTTAGAATGTTTATTTATTCTTTCGAATCATTAAGGAACCTTTGATTGTTGAACGAGTTTGATTGTTTCTCAATCATACTCCTCAAACACTGATTTTTGTTGTACACTGATCCATTAGTGATCACTTAGAAAATACATAATCTTCGTGCACTTCAAAATCTAAGTTTGACTATCTTGGTAGTGAACGTAGCAGTTTTTACACTATGAATCACTCATAAATACTCTGTCATTTATTCCTCCAGCTGATAGAACTATTTATAACACTTAATCAGCTTCAATCTATTTCAATGTAAGTCAGTTACATTGTTGAATCATTTACTTAATTGTTTTATAAATTGTCTTTCAGTTAATTTCCTATATTAAGTGATCTGCTTAAACCTTTATTACTTAAAACCGTTGACACAAAGTATTTTGGACATGAGCCGATAGAACAATCTTTCTATCTGCTGATATCTCATTATTTTCTCTGCCAGTTTTTAAAGGTTTTCAAAATAACCTTTAAAGTTTTTAAAAGGCTATTCACCTCCTCCCTCTAACCTTATTTCGTTGCCTATTGGACTTACATCTATATTTTTAAATTTCTTTTATGAATAGTATGAGAAAAAAGTAAGTTTAATTTATAAAATAAAGAAACAAGGAAAGAGAAAACTCCATTTAATGTTGATGTAGAAAACATCAGTTTGTTCACTTTCCCAAAGTAAACATCAGCAGCTTGTACTATTTATTGGCACTATTCACTTGCTACAGTACATCAGCCGCTACAGTAATTTCAGTAGCTACAGTTCCTACGGCTTCAGCAGCTGCAGCTTCTTCTAGCTTTCAGCTTCTTGTTTGCAAAGCTATTAGAACAATCTAAATAAAGTTGTCTTCTAGAGTGTAACACGTAATCTACTAACAAATAAATATATAGACAATTTTTCTAAGACTTAAGTAATGGTTACAAGAAAATCCAATATATAAGGGAATAAACAAAATGATTTTAAATAATTAATCAGGTTAATATTCTCAACAATCTCCTCATATTTGTTTGTGACCATTACTACTATACATGAATACTAATATTTTAAATATGCTTTGAAAAAAAATAGAGTTTATATATCAGCAGAGTCAAATATATTTGCAGGTTTAGTATAGTTTCCTAAAACTGAGTATTTAGATACTAGAAAATTGAAAGAGCAAATACACAGTAAAATGTATAATTTAAATAACATAAGATAGAAGTATAATCAAAGGTTAGTATGTTATTTAAACTAAGTGTTTAAATTCCATGCATGATGATATGTAAAAAAACATGTGCATGAAATTTAAGAAATGATCTCTATATGTTTAAACCAAAGGTTTAAGCAAGTAGAGTATTGTTAAAAAAGTAGTAAGCAATACGGATAATACAAGATATTATGAAGTATAACTTTTATCCTTGATTGTGGCTCCTCGTTAATCTTTGACTCATTTATCTATGTAAGAGAGTTCATTTTCCATTTTCATTCTCCTCATGAATCTGATCATTTCTCTTCTCCTTAATCTCAACATCCATTGTTCTCCATCTTTGATATCTGAATCCTTCATGTATCTATTATTCTCCTTCTTAATGGACATAAGTCCAATCACAAGATTCTCCTCCTAAGAGTATAATTTTGGTTGACATTTTAACCAATAACATTCAACAGTTTAAACAAACGATAAGAAATGCACTTAATCAACTTGTCAATTGAAGCATATATATAAGGTGTTATTGATAAGTGACAATCTTCTTTTGAATCAAAAAGTTAAACTGAGATTGATGATAAGATAGGAAATTATATCAAATTTTTGGAGTATTTATCATCAGTTTGAATCTAAGTTAATATCAAGCAAAAGTTACCATGAGTGAATAGATTGAATAAATGAGTTTATCATGGTATAAGAGATTAAAATACTTGAGATAAACTAGATAAGAGCTTAACATCTAAATATCGATTTTTATGAAGTTTTAAGGAGATAGATATAAAAAGATTGATTTAGATAAAATGTATTATGAAGCATGTAATCAATCTTGATATGATGAGATATTTTGAATAAAGAGATGAATGCCTTTAGATTCAATAATGAGAGAATTCAAAAATATGTTTTTCATTCAGATCTTTAGATAGAGAAATGTGATAACATTTTGATAAGAATTAAGAATAAGGTATGGTATAGAACTGCTCATTTTAAAATCTGAAAATGTTTTCTTAAATTCAAGGAATTTAAAAAGTTTTTGTTTGAGTAAATTCATTCATGAGGAGAGTTAGTAAAACATTAAACCAAATTTAGAAATCCAATAAATACCCATGTGTAGTAAATAAGTTTGAAATTTCCCAAGAAGGCCAAAAAAATCATTTTATAATAAGTAGAGGACATACATGAGTTCTTTATGTCTGATAGAAGGCTTATCTTGTCCATTGTTAATTGAAGATATATAATAATCAAGACAAAAATGATGGACTGGCCTTACAAAAGTTTGAGAGGTTTTTTAGTTATAATCATCCTTTTGCCGTTGATTTGCCAAATCTCCTCTTGACTGAGTGCTTTCTTGACTTACGTATATTCTAGTAGAACATCAGTCGGTGGGTTGACCGATGATGTATCGTAGTGATCTTCCTTTTGAAAACAATTTTCCTTTTAAAACTATAGTGAGTTCTACATGGTAGATTTAGATAGATGATTCTGTTGTAGATCCCACAACTTTCTTAAGTTTTTCTTCTTGTCATCATCTTCAGTTAATGGACTTCTGATAGATCTAACTGATTTGGTTATGTGGAGACAATCTACTGATTATCTTACTAAATTTTAGAGCAAGCGGAAGTAAATGGCGGACTCGGCAATTGAAGGTTTTGAAAATTGAGTTGAAGATTAGATGGTCCGAACTCTTATGGTGACTGAAGAAGTGACTAAGGCGATCTTTGAGCTAACTTGATTTGATCAGATTCTCTAAGAGAATACCTGTGGAGTATTCTGAATCTCAAAGAATAAGGGTTAAGATTGATATAGATACATAGTTCTTAATATATCATGCATGCTCAATATTGGTACATCTTATCTCTTTATCAGTACAGTTTAAGGTCAAAAAGAATAGTCAATATAGATTAGCTAATAAAACATTTACTAGGGTGAGTGTTTTCTAAATCTCTTAGAAATAATATAAGATGTTTTGATTTTAAAAGCAAATATCATTCAGCAAAGCATTACAAGATATACAAGATGCATAATCTTAACATTAATCATAAAAAGAAATTTGAAGTGAAAACTCATCAGTTTGAATTTCAAAAATGTTTGTTTAAGAACCAATTTTACATCAAGCTAATTTAAAAAGCTTATAAATAAATGATTTAGCTGATGTTAAAGCTTTTGAAAATATTCTGAAAAATATTTTGAGAAAGAAATGTGATTAGTAGATACAAATTTGGACAGAAGATGAATATGTCTCTCAGTTTTATATATATATATATATATATGCATTCAATTTACACAAATAGATTATAAAGATGTAGAACATGTGTAACTGATTGACAATTCATGTATTTAGGTATGATTAGAATTGTAGAGCAGGAATCTTTAATGATTCATAAAGTTGATACCTGAATTGTTTGAGTAGGGCCAAGAGTCATTTTTGAATAGAGCCACTTACCTTGGCTCATAAGTGTGTTATGAACTAGCCATCATATGCAGATGTCAAAAGATAATAGTGCTTTAAATGCTTCAGCAGGTGGAAAGTGCTGACCTCAAGAGGTTTGAGTAATTTTCAGTTGTTGAGTATCCTTCTTGAATAACTTGGGAGCTGTACTCTTTTTATGTTCCGTTCATCCCTTTCGATACTTTGGCTTTGGCAGCTGCTGTTGGTTTAGCAGCATTAGCAGGAGACTATTGGAGATCAAGTCTCTTCCTTAAATCTTCTACATTTTGTCTTCATCCTGCATAGCTTTTGGAACTTCAGGTATGGTAGAGGTTGAAGAGGTGGAAGTTTAGGTGAAGGAGCAAGTGAAAGCTTAGGTGAAGAAGAGCATGTTTAGTAGGTAGAAGGTTTTGGATAATAGGTGTTTGCTCAGAAGAAGATGATTCATCATGAAGGACTGCCTTTTAATTTTAGCCAGTGCATCGCACGGATGCTATATTAGTAAAGGTAAAGTGGTAAAAGTGATGTCTTAAAAAAGAAACTTTCAAAGAAGATAATTATTTTGGGACGAACGAAAAAGGAAAGCAGGACAATAATTTTGAGACAGATGGAGTATATTTTTAGAGTGATAATCGAACCGATCTATTTTACACAATATTTTAACCTTAAAAATCCTTAGGGTCCATTTGAATACATCATTTTTTAATTCTATAAACATTCAAATTCTATAGAATTTAAATAATGTTGAATTTGCTTTCAAATTCATACAAATTCCACGGTTTGGATATTGTGTGGATTCAAATATAATTCTAGATTGTACTTAAAACAAAAATGCAATAATTTTTCAAATATTTAGTTTAGCCTAATGGTAGTGGTGGTTAACCATTTTAAATGATGATGATGACGACGACGACGACGAAAGTTCAAACCTTACTAGTAACAAATATTACGACTTTTTATATTTTAAAAATAAATTACATATAGTGGTGGATGTCGTAGTTGGCAGTGGTGGTCGAAGGAGGTGGTTGCCGGGGGTTGGTGGAGGTGGTGGCCGGAGGAGGTGGTCGACGGTGGTTGCTTGAGGTGGAAGTCGGTGGTGGTTGTCGACAATGGGGGTTGATAGAGGTGGTGACCAGATGTGGTGAAAGAAGAGTGAATTATTGTTAAAGTAATAGAGAAAAAAATGGAATAACATTTTAAATTCAAATTATTAGGTTTTAGTATAGAATTAGTATAATGGAATCAAAAAGTTTGGATTTGCAATTCAATTCTAATTCAAAATTTTAATTGTGTACCTAAACAATAAAATTGGTTTTGAAAACTCTAATTCTAAATTATTGAATTGATATAACCAAACGCATCATTAGTATTTTTATTTATCTCAAAATGTATCACAAGAAATTGTGTGCGACATGCTGACGAGACGGGCTCAACTTAGCCCGAGGGCCAAGGTTGTTACCGCAAGTAAAGTATCGTATAGTCCACGCAAAGGGTAGCGACCGATGATTTACCCCTCAAGACATTACTGGTATATTAATCCCTCTCCCATTCACTGCTACGACACCCTAAATTCTTTGAATCGCTCGACTTTGATTGGATAAAAAGAAGTAAATTCGAGATTCAGATTCAATGGGGAAGGCGTCGGCAGTGAAGTCAACGGCTGTGGTATTGGGAGCCCTAGCTTTTGGTTGGGTGGCCATCGAGATGGCCTTCAAACCGTGGCTCGACAGGGCTCGATCCGCCATGGACAAGTCTGACCCGGCTCGCGATCCGGATGACGCCGATACCGAAACAACCACCGCTAAGAAGTCGCCGGATCACTTGGATGCCTCTGCCTCCACCTCCGCCACCGCCTCTATCTGATGGTTACAATTTCTCGCTTAAAGTTATTTACAAGTAAGGTGTATTAAATTCAATACAGGAATTTATCGGATAAATTAGCAAATATCAGACTTTATCATAGTAGGAATAAACCTGTTCCCCTTAATTTTTTTTTTGTTATCTGGTGTATATATATTCATATTTTTGGTCAGGATGCCGGCCGTATATAATCTTACTGTCTAGTTGTTAGGCAGGGGGCCAAGTGTAGACCGAATTTCAAATTTGTGTGGATAATGGTTACAAATTCAATCCTTTAGCTCATGATATTTGAAGTAAGAATTAACACTATTTATACCAAGTTATTGTTAACTCAGTCTCGGTCAAGTATCCTTACAAAGCGGTCACAAGCTCTGAGGCAGAGTTAGATGGTCACACGGTCGACGACGTTATCTTTGTCAACATGAATCTAAGTTGGAATTAAATAGCAGAAAGAAAAATATTCATATAGAGGGAGACTAACTCCAAAGTCTAGTTAGAGTTGTATTCTTTAGAAAGAGATTTAGTCCAAGTGGTCACAGGCACAGCAAGACACAACCCATGGCTCGGTAAGCTATGATGCTTCTAATATTAAGTTTTGAGTCTGTGTCAGAGCTTCAATATAGTTGGAGTAATAAGCTAAATGGCTCAAATTTACTGTATTAAATTTGGTTTGAGCACACTCAATGAGTTTACAAGAATCTTATCCCATGGTAAATTGAAGCTATTCTAGCTTGCAAGTTTACAGGTCAAACTAAAACCAGTCGAACTCAGCTAGGTGAAGGGAAAGAATGTAAGTCCGAGTCTGGAAGTGACGACAGGTAGTTAAACATTTGTAATCTTGTCAACAAGTAGGCTAATATTAAGTGCACTCAACCTTTGATTATAACAGTTTTAAGTCATTATCAAGCGTCATTTTGATTAACTAAATACATTCAGCTTCAGTATCTCAATTCATATTCGTAACAAGGGATAGCTACTGTGAAGTCTATATCTTGGCTGTATAGTAAAGTCAAATTCCTTCTTCGTATTATGGATGCAACAACTTTGTAGAGTAGACCTTTTTAAATACCATTAATGTCAAGAGATGTACTCCTCCCATAGTCCCGTGTTTGAAAAGTCTAATAATTAAAGAATATATAATTGTTTTTTGAGTTAGTCATAATTATATATTTTTAGCATAGTTAACATGTTTATATACGTGTGGAGGGTAAATTGAAAAGTAATGGAAATCGTAACTATATTGACATATAAACATGTGGAGTGGAGGGTAAAGTCAAGAAGTTATAGAAATCGTAGTTATATTGGCATAATGTTTGAGTGTTTGACAGTGAATCCTATGAGTGAAATCTCGGGACCTTTAGTCTCCAATGGATGGAGTAAATGTTAAGGGGTCTACAAAGGGATCGAACACCTGCAGCTATTGAGTAACAACTCATGAAATTTCCCTCATTCTTGTGACCCAGTGGAGTGTGGATAGAGATGAAACCTCTTATCTTACTCTTTGTAAAGCCTTGTATCTATCACAGGATCACCCATTAAAGTTTGCCAAAATTCCCTTGCAAATTAAAGCGCGGGTGAGCCTTGCTAAACTTTATGGAACTGATCTCAATAATTCGCTGCTTGCTAAAAAAGGACCAAGCCTGAAGCCAGAACCATATTCCATATTGGAAAGTAGGTGGCCTATGATTACTACCCATTAACTCACCCAACCTAACCTATTAACATTATTGTGTTGAAATGTGTAAACCGTTTCAACCAAAAAATATTAACGGGTTGTGTTAAAGCGGGTTAGACCCCTTACCCGTTTCAACCCATGATTTTTACACTATAAATTCATTTTTTTTTAGAATAATTGTGGGCCGGTCCTCTTTTTGAAAATGTTAACCGCTAAAGTGCTATATTTTTTTTAAACCGCAAAAGTATATTTTCTTTTTTTTCTTCCTTAAATACCATCGTTCCCACTCTCCAATGAAAAGTTGCTGAAAACTGAAGCAATACTTTTCGGTAGTGGTGGCAATTTTTGCCCGTGCCCATTTGCCCGCCCAGACCGCCCAGTAAATAATGGGTATGGGCACACCCAAAATTTTAAGTGGGCACAAATGGGCATGTTCACTTGGGCACATTGATTATGATGGGTAAATGGTTGGGCACCCATACTAAAACTCATTAACTTTCTTTTCTAATTTTGTTTTATCAATTACATACATAATGATAAAATACTTAAGATTAATAATGACATTTAATATAATTAATATATTTATATCATACACCCACTTTTCCAACCACCCCCCACCACACACACACACACACACACACACACACACACACACATATATATATATATATATGTACACCTACCCTTCCAACCGCCACCCCCACCCCAAAATTGCAAAGCAAAACATGGAATGTTATTCTATGACTCTGTACCCTTAAATGAAACACAACATCACTCCCAAATTGTTCAATTTTTATAACTCAGAAATATCCGTCCTCGTTACACTATAAATAGATTCATAGCGGTTTTGTGAAGCGATGTGCAACATGCGACATTCTTATTTGCTTGAACCTTCTCATATAGATTTGTACATGTGGCTTAGTTAGCTTGTTCGAGTTTTTGTCGGTTTCCACTCGTGTGTTTGTCTATTGGGCTTCGGCGAAATTAAAAATCTAACCACAAAATAGAAGATTGAATTGAGGATTACAACAACAAAAATACATTTTTACATACTAATACATAAAACTATTAGTAAAAATTAAAATGTAATTTCGAAGAAAAGTTATTTTCTTCACAAACTACTATTTCCGTTCTTAGTTCATTTGTCACATTTTATTAGATCCATATCATTTTCCTTTTATTAGTGTCATATGTGTTAAAGAGAAGAGAACATAGAACTCTAATACTAACTACTCCATCTGTGCCACCTAAACGTCCACGTCTGAAAAGTTAATTAATAAGAAGTTATATTAATATAATTGGAGTTAGTCTTAATTACAAAAATATACTTTAGCACAAGCAATATGTCGGTCTTTTCCAATTATTGTGATTGTAATTATATATATATATATATATATATATATATATATATATATATATATATATATATATATATATATATATATGATTAGGTGTAACTTTTGATATTTTTTTGTAAAAAATTTATTTTTTGTAATTTTTATATTTATTTGATAAGTGCATGTTAATGAGTAAATGGGCCCATGGTATGCCATTTAAGCCATACGCCCATATATGCCACTTACTTCGCCATTTAGGCCCGCCCACGCCCGCCTATGCTCGCCCATTTGCCACCTCTACTTTTCGATAACCAAACCATTACTTTTGGGAGAGGAGTGACCGATTTGGGGAAGAAGAAAATAACAGTAGCTTTCCCTCTTCCCCTTAATGAGTTCATTTATTTCCTCCTTCTATGAATAATAAAAACCCTAGAAATATCAAACTTGAGTTTGACCTGTCTTCCGTGTTAGAAATTGTCTGATGTGGGTTTTGGGCTGTATTCTAGCCTCCCCTTGTTTGGTGCTGGTGTCATGTCTCCGGTGGTCCATAGGCGGAAAAAATGCCATTTCTCCTACCTTTTACTCTGCAGGTAAAATTTGACAAAGGAACCTCTCGTCATTCCCATACTTGAATGACCTAGATCTGAATATGAACTTTTGAATTGCATGGTTTTCACCTCCCGATCTGATATAGCTTGGAAAACGAAAATTACAGCGGGAGAACACCACTAGAAGATGAGAGTAAAAAGAAATGGATTCGCACATGTGAATGAAATCATAATTAGCACCCACTTCTTTTTCTTCTTTCTTCTCTCTCTTTCTAGTATTGTATCTTTTGAAATTTGGGCATCGTTCAAAATTTTGGGTAGTGGCTTTTGTATTACAATGCCCAAAATTTTGAACGACGTCAAAAATTGTGAATGATGCCTAATTTTGAACAACGATAAAAATTTTGAACGATACCAAAATTTTGAACGACGTCCAAGATTTTGAACGATGCCTAAATTTGTTCTTGCGATGCCCAAATTTGGGCGTGCATTTCCTTCATTAAGAGTATCTTTGTCATTTCTCTCACAAAAGTGTATTGTAATGGTTTAAAAAAATTATCATTGACTTTTGGGGTTGTTTTTTCTCCACTTGGGACCAGCCCGATTATATCCTTTTGTTGGAGATAAATTTGAGTTAAGATGAACCAACCCGTTATCCGTTTAAATCCAAACCATTTCAAGTTTAATATGTGGGTTTTAATAGAGTTTGATCCGTTTCAACTCGTTACTCATTCTAACCTAACCCATCCAATTGTCTGGCCAATTGATAAGTGAGCTCAGCTCACAAGTCATTAGTCTAGGGCATATGAAGTCTGAACTACAATTGAAAAGTGAGCTCAGCTCACAAGTCATTAATGTCTAGGGCATATGAAGTCTGAACTACACATTCATATCAACGGCTAACAAGTCATTAGTCTAGGACATATGAAGTCTGAACTACACATTCACATCAACGAGTCAGTGAGCCAGCTGCTTCTGCTTCAATTAATTAAGTATGATCTAAAACATGCTCTATCCCTATTCAGTATTCTCTATATATATTCTTGTCTCATCCTCAATTCTCACCTTTTTCTTATTAAACCAAAACGCGAAAACAAATAATTGGATCTCACTTACCATAATTATCATCTACTTGATCTTGAAAAAGAAAAACTCAATATATATATTTTTATCATATCTTGACGGATCAATTTGATGTCAGCTCAATGTGGACAGTATTGTAATATTCCAAAAGCTTAAATCACAATTTAGTCACCTAACTTTATCACTTTTTACAATATGATGATTCTACAATTTTTTTTTCCGATTTAATCACTATACTTGGTTTATAATTTCGATAAGGTCACTGATGCTATTTTTGTTAGTTATGTAAGACGGAAATCTACAAAAAGTCTAAATTGTTAGAGAATAATATATTTAGTGAGTGTAATGATCAATAAAAATAACATAGTATTTAAATCCATCAACATAATGAATGGGGCAGGTCCAGACATTAGAAAAAATAATTTGTAGTTGGGAGGAAGACACAATAGTAGATTGTAAAAAAAAAGTTTGTGACTTTTATTGTATAAACAATCATTACAATGTTCTTGTTTGATGCGAGTAGAGTCTATAGCTACACCTACACTAGATAGAATCTGGCGCTGGATGGGTTCAGAAGGATGGCCAAGGCAGTGATGCCAGTCGTGATGAGAGACTTTGGAACCAACACAAGCAGAGGGGCGAGCAAAAGGAGTTGTGGTCGGCCATTCATAAATACCATCGTTAGATTGCTCGGTCAGAATGCTCCATGTCCGTAGATCCTTCACATGAAAAGAATTTGGTGAGAACTCAATAGAAGTATTATTAGAGATGCAAAATTGAGATATAAAAATAAGATTTTTTTTCATGTCAGGTACAAAGAGAACATTATGCAAGGCAAAAATGTGTGAAAGCTGGTGGATGTCATAACGGGCTTTGAGTTCTTGAGCTTCATCGATACATATTCAGGATATCACCAGGTGAAGATGAATGAGAAGGATAAAGCATTGACTGCATTTCGAGTAGCGGGAGGCCTCTATTGTTACAAGATGATGCCTTTTGGCTTGAAGAATACAGGAGCTACTTATCAACGAATGGTGAACAAGGTCTTCAGCTCGCAGATTGACATAAATGTTGAGGCATACATAGACGATATGATAGTGAAATCCAAAGGGCATGATCATACCGTTGATCTGGAGGAAACTTTCGGCAACCTCAGGAAGAATAACATGAAACTCAACCCGAGCAAATGTGTGTTCGGTGTAAAGGCAGGGAAGTTCCTGAGTTTCATGGTAAACGAGAGAGGGATTGAGGCGAATCCTGAGAAGATAAAGGCTCTAGTCACAATGAAGCCTCCTCGGTGCATCAAGGACGTCCAGAAGCTTAATGGCAGAATTATCGCCCTTGGTCGCTTCATTTCCAAGTCGGCAGAGAGATGTTTGCCTTTTTTCAAGGTGTTGCGGGGGAACAAGAAGTCTGAGTGGACAACGGAGTGTCAGAAGGCTTTTAAGCAATTGGTAGAATATCTGGGACAACCTCCACTGTTAAGCAGCCCGGTTATGGTGAGAATTTGTTTATGTATCTTGCGGCCACAGAGCAGGCTGTGGCCGCAGTTCTAGTTAAGGAATAATGTAATCTCCAAAAGCCTATGTACTATATTTCTAAGGCCCTCACCGCGGTGGAAAGGCGCTATTTTAATGTAGAAAAGTTGGCTTATTCGCTTGTTGTTGCTGCTCGGAAACTTCGAGCTTATTTTTCTGCACATCCAATCATTGTATACACAAACACGCCTCTCAGGAAAATTCTGCATAAGCCAGACGCTTCTGGTCGTTTGCTCACCTGGTCGATTGAATTGACCGAGTTTCAGATAGATTATCAACCTCGCCGAGCTATCAAGGCACATGCTTTGGCTGATTTTGTGGCGGAGACTAGTTTTGGCAATTCAAGCGAAGAAGAGACTCCCCCTCAAACTACCTCAACACATATTCCTGTTTAGTTACCTCGTTCAGATTATTGCTGGGAGTTATATATGGATGGATCAACTAGTAAGCTTATAAGTGGGGCAGGTTTTTTGTTGGTCCCGCCCGAACAAGATATGAAATTTGAGAAGGCTTTGCGTTTCAAATTTTTAGCATCTAACAACCAGGCAGAATATGAGGCTTCGATCGCAGGGCTAGAGCTAGCACAGGATGTCGGTGTGCATGAGATCGTGGTTTATTGTGACTCTCAATTGGTAATCAACCAAGTCAAGGGTGATTATGTTGTACCTCATCCTGTTCTAGTTCGATATTGCACGATGGTAAAAGAAATTGTGAAGGATTTCGATTAATAGGAGTTAGTCAGAATTGATCGCGAGGATAACATGCGCGCGGATTATCTATCGAAGATGGCTGAAGAGGAAATTCAATTTTTGCATCCCGGGGTCATAATCGAATACTTGGAGATACCGACGATAGAGAAAGAGGTAATCATGGACATTGAGCCTGCAGCGAAATGCTGGATTGATGACTTAAAGGATTACATCGAGCAAGGAGTTTTGCCCAAAGATAAATCGGAGGCACGGACCATTTAGAAGCGAGCATGTCGATATATTATTCTGGATAAAGTCCTTTACATGCGGTCATATACCAGGTCTTTGCTCAGATGTGAGCAGCCAGTGATGACCGAGGGTGTTCTCAGGGAAATTCACGAAGGAAAATGTGGAGGACATCCGGGCCAGCGATCATTGGCAGAAAAGGTGTTGGCTGCAGGTTTTTATTGGATTACTTTGAGGCGAGATGCAGAAATGTATATTCGGTGGTGTGATAAGTGTCAGCGTTACGCTGATGTGCCTCGGTTACCTACCACCGAGCAGACTCCAGTGGTGGTATCATGGCCGTTTGATATGTGGGGAATCGATCTGATTGGCCTATTCCCGTTAGCTCGCTCGAAGTTTAAGTATGCGGTGGTCGCTATGGATTACTTCATGAAATGGGTTAAAGTTAAGCCTTTGGCAACTATCAGTGAGGTCAACGTGATTGACTTTGTGCATGAGCATATTTGGTGTCGTTTTGGTGTACCCCGAGCTATAGTTTCCGATCATGAGACTCAGTTTTCGGAGAAATTTACAAAAGCATGCGAAAAGATGCGTGTGAAACACTGGCAATCATCTGTGGCATACCCCCAGGGTAGTGGGCAAGCTGAGGCAGCTAACAAACAAGTTTTGTACGCCCTCAAACGAAGTCTTGAAGATAAAGCAAGGAGATGGGTGGATGAGTTTCCATCAGCTTTGTGGGCGGTCAGAACATCGGTCAGAGGGCCTACAGGCGAAACAACTTTCTCTCTTGCCTATGGGTTAGAGGCCATGGCGTCGGTGGATATGTACATGTCGAATCACAAAGTGTCACATTATGATATGGAATGTAATGGTTTAGCTCGCGCGGCCGACCTCGATTTGTTGGAGGAAAAGCGTGTAGAGTCTAAAATGAGAATGGCAAACTACAAGCAGCGAGCAAAAGCCCACCACGACAAGCGAGTTCGTGGTCGGTCATTTGTTGTGAGCGATTGGGTCCTTCGTAAAATTGAAGCAACATGCCATCGAGCAGAGTGGGGAAAGCTCTCTCCTAATTGGGAAGGTCCTTTTCAAGTTGTTAGAATAGTTAGAGAGGGGACCTATATGTTGCGAACAGAGGAGGGCAGCGAGCTGAAACATCCTTGGCACGTGGATCATTTGAAGAAATATTATTGTTGATGGGAAGTGTGCAAGTGGTTTGTTCTTCCTTTTGTTGGATTGCAATGGGGGAATAAATAAATCTTTTGGACGTCATTTCCTCTCTCATTTGTTGACTTAATATTATCTCGATTATGCTTTTTAACGCGTATGGGTTAAAAATTGGTGTTCGAGTGTTATGCAATTGTTATCTCAATTATTATCTTTTCCCCTTCAAAGAGGTCTTTGTTAGTGGAAAAGGGTTGGTGTTCGAGCTTGCCCTCTCGGTTATACTCTTGTTGGGCAAATTTGTTTTCTGCTCGATTCAAGAGACGTTCGAGAGTCGTACATCTTTCTTTTCGTCGAGTTTGGTACATGCTTGCTCGATTGAAAGGACGAGCGTTTGAAAGATGAGCAAATACTAGCATTAATATTGAAAGAACAGAAATGTCAATATTACATGCCAAGAGATATTTTAAATTGTTTTGCAGGAAATGTTAGGAATACAAGTATCATGGTGCGCAGGCCAGAAAAGAAACTTAAGGGTTTGAAGGAATTTCTGATAGAGTTGCAGTGGTCTCTTCTCCTTGGGCCTCTTGTCCGTCCACGATTATAACCACCTCTCCATCATCACCGACGGAATGGGCAACCAAAGTTGAGGCCTCTTATGAAGAAATATTATCGTTGATAGGAAGTGTGCAAGTGGTTTGTTCTTCCTTTTGTTGGATTGTAATAGGGGAATAAATAAATCTTTTGGACGTCATTTCTTCTCTCATCTGTTGTCTTAATATTATCTCGATTATGCTTTTTAACGCGTATGGGTTAAAAAGTTGGTGTTCGAGCTTGCCCTCTCGGTTATACTCTTGTCGGGCAAATTTGTTTTCTGCTCGATTCAAGAGACATTCGAGAGTCGTGCATCTTTTTTTTCATCGAGTCTGGCACACGCTTGCTTGATTGAAAGATTGAGCATTTGAAAGATGAGCAAATACTAGCATTGATATTGAAAGAACAAAAATGTCAATAATAAATGCCAAGAGATATTTTAAATTGTTTTGCAGGACATGTTAGGAATACAAGTATCATGGCGCGCATGCCAGAAAAGAAACTTAAGGGTTTGAAGGAATTTCTGATAGAGTTGCAGTGGTTTCTTATCCTTGGGCCTCTTGTCCGTCCATGATTATAACCACCTCTCCATCATCGCCGGATGAATGAGCAGCCAAAGTTGAGGCCTCTTGTGACTTGGCTATCCAGATCTGGGTCATTAGATCTGTTACTGTCACCTCAGCGGTCTCCGGAGGGGTCCAGGTAGCGAACCTTTGTTGTGTGTCTGATTGGGCTAGAGAAATCAATTCGTCCTCAGTGTAGGGCACCAAGGCGTGTCCCAGGCGAGCAGAGGAGCAGAAGGGGGTGTTAGTTCTCCATTCAGCGAGCACCTCGGGCCGAATATCCATCCTGCTACACGCCAACTGTCATAAGACGCGGTGCACCCCTTGGAGGAAGAAAGGGTAGGCCTCATCTTCAACACAGGCCTGGAAGTCCTCGGAGCTCTTATAATCGGCAATGATTCCTTGCTTTTGCTCCTCGTCAGGGTGGGATAGCTCTTCTCTTAGCTTCTTTTCTCTCTCAGATGCTTCCGCCTTGGTTTTCTCCAACTGGTTGAGTGCTTCCTTGAGCTCTTTCCACACCTGCCCAATGTTGTTGAAAGCAGTCTCCTTAGATTTTTTGGAGAAGTTGAGGTGAGTTTCCAGAGTCTTCTTCTCCTCTTCCAGCTTTGAAAGCTCGGTCACTTTCATAGTCACGACTTCTTCGCTCTGTTTAAGCTCAACTCGAAGGGTATTGACTTGTTCTTCGAGTTGATTCTTTTCTACGGTTAGCGAGCCGGAGGATTTGAGGTTGTCAAGGAGCTGGTCATATAGCAACTCAATTTTAGAGGCCACCTAAAGATAAGATCAGTTAGAACCAAAACATGTGGGGTTTATTTGTTATTACAGAGCAAGGGAGTTAGTTACCTCGGCCATGCACATCCCTATTTCACCAATGAGGACCGAGTTTGAATGCTCGACACTTCTCTTCTGAATGCCGATATGACGGAGCCCCTTCACTATGCCTAGCCCAACAGTGGCAGCATGTCCTCCGCGCTTGTTTGTATTGATACTAGCTAGGTCGGGCATATTGGCTACCTCGGCAATTATTTTGGCAGCAAGTTCCCGGGTTTCTGGTATTTGAAAGTTATCTCGCTACCATGAGGGCGCTTGGGAGCTCGACGTTTCAACCTGATCGATTCTTTCTGTCCTCGATCTGGTTCTCCTATCGGTGGGAAGTTCAGGGGCAGGCCGCTTTGTTGACTGTGTTTCAATGGCAGGAATGGTTGAGGTAGTAGCCGCATGAATGGTGATGGCATGAGCAGCAGTAGGGACAGGGGTGATAGCCTGGCTTGGCTCATGGCGTCCTCGGCTCAGCCCACGTCCCGTGTTTGTAACGGGGACGGTGGGAATTTTGATGAAAAGGCCCATTTTAGTATTCCTCCTTGTGGCACCCCTCTTCATAGCCTGAAGGAATCTGTTGGAGTCTTCCAGCTGCCTCATGTCTGCAAGAAAAGTCACGAAGAGTTTGTAAAAATTTGGGTTGAAATGAAATGTAAGATTAAAAAATTAGTATGTAAACCATTCAGTGAAAAGACAGGGGTGCAGTTGGTCCTAGTTAGCTCGCAGTCTGGGCACTCGGTAGGGAATCTTCCTCCATGACAGCTGCCCCAGTATGGGTGAGGTTCTTCGACATCTATAATGAGCCTGGGTTCTATTCCTTCAACAGGCCAACTCAATATCCCGGCCAGGCAGAGTAAGGAGGAATCAGAAGTAAGAGCTACCCAGTCTAGCACCCAGTCTTGTCCATTTTTCCCTTCCTTGGCACCGAACAGCTTCCTGAATGCTTTGGCTATTTGGGGTTCTCCTGCCCGAAAAACATTCTTGTCATATTTGGCAATCTCCAAGTCTTCTAGATATGGGGCGAAAGGCCATCCGACTCGAGATTCGACGAGTAAGGCTTTTCGTCCCAAGCATCAACCTTGTTGGGGCTTTCAGTGAGGAGTTTGAAGTAATTGGGGTTGGATCGGCCAGTAATACGACCACTCTTTTTGTCTAAAGAAAATAAAAAGAATTTTCTTAATAAAGCCATGTTGGGTTTAAACCCGAGTAGTCGGCAGACAACGGTGTATGCAACTAGAAATCTCACGGTTGTGAGGGTTAGATCGCAGGGAAGGGTGTTATTTAAGATCAAAAATTCAGAGAAAAAGGGGTCTAGGGGAAGCCTTAGGCCGACGAAGAAGAAATCGAAATAGAAAACCATGCGATCTCCTTGGAAGTTATGCCCATTTTTCTCAATGTCCAGGTCGAAGGCTTTTACACGGTAGTTTTTGGGGTCCATACCCAGCGAATAGAATCAGGTAGATACATCATCTTCGCAGGTTAAGTCATCCCATTTAAGTTGGGCGGGAGCATTGGGCGTGCTTTGTTTGCCCTTGAGAATGTCAATTTTTTTCTTTTTGGATCGTGGGGCGCTCGTGCTCGGGGGGTCATTTCCAGATCGCCTACCCTCTTTGTAGTCGATTTGTTCAGACTCGATCAGTTCGTTTTCTAGTTCATGTGGGGCTTCGGGAATTTCCTACATGCCAACTTCAGGTTCTTTGAGGGTTGTTGGGACCTCATCCAGCTCGGTTTCTTCAGAGTTAGAGGATTCAATTTCAAAGCTTTCCTCACTTTCAGTTGAGGCTCCATGGTCGTAGCTGCGCCCCTTGACCTCGGAGTTTGTCTCATCGTCAGAAGACATCCTACAGGAATCGATGAATACATATTAATTCCTGCTTGGGTAATCAAGCAAGATCAAACAAGCTAAAATCCCGGGTGAGGGTTCATCCTAAGGCCAGTGAACAGGGCACTAGCCAGGTATTCCTCGATTCCCACTTATGGGTTTGGGCGAGAAGCCCATGAAACGGTCAGAGTAGTGGTGTTTGAAAAGTGCAAAGAGTCGTAACGATTGATTAAGATTGAGAGAAAGAAAATCAAGATCAGGGGAAGGCAATTGGGTGTCAGACGCCCGAGTTTACATCAAATTGATTTTCAGATCGTAACAAAATCGTCATCATGTACCCAGTTAGCATCATTGAACCCTAAAGTTAGGGTTCTAGCAGCGCAAATGAAAGGGGATCAATTTTTCAATTCGTGAAATAAACATGAAAGAGGAGAAATGCATGTAGATTGTGGGGATGAACACGAGTGATCTTTCTGAGAATTTGGATTCCATGTATCGAGTTCTTCACTTCAACAATATAGAGGGAGAGATGGAGAATGACTAGAGAGTTCATCAAAGGCAGGAAAGTGTTTGAGGGAGGAAGGTATTAATTTTATAGTGTGAAAAGCGGGACTCGAAACAACCAAGGTCATCATCACGGCACAGAGAACGAGGAGTCGCATTAAATGACACCTCGGGGCGTGGGGCGCGTGAGGGTAATGGGCGGCAAAAAGTGGCCCGTCCTTTCAATGTCAATCGCGTCCCTGACTGGCACTCACTTTGTGACCTCTGGCTTCGATGCAACCACTTGTGAATGTTCAAAATGAATCAAGTCTTATAAACGACCAGACCTGGAAAGTTCCAGGATACTTCTCCTCGCTTCCGAGCATAGATACTCGCCAGACAAGGAGTAGGGGGCTGGCTACTGAACTGCCTAGCCCAACAGGCCCAGACATAAGTCACGTGCCTGTCACATTTTCTTTAGTTATGAGTGAAACACGTGCACTCCACAGTCCAAGTCAAAATTGTGAAGCGGGCAGCGGCCAGACTTTGATCATCATGATATGAAGGCCGAGCATTTATTTCTCAGAATCTAGGGGTTGCCTGTAGCGAATTGGGGGCTAAATACCAAACTAGCAAGTATACAATGCAAGTAAGGCTAAATTGGCTTGGGGAAGCACCTAGCGGGCAATTATGCAATGAAGGCTTACCATGCTTGGTTATGCAATTATGCATGGCGATTACATCACGAGGCGCTTACCTCGAGAAACTTCGCTTCCACATTCAGGACGAGGCCGTTATGTTGGACGTGGCAGTTAATGTGCCCGCCAAACACGCTCTGACATTTAACGTGTAGTTATTCAGCTTCCCGTGAAGGCTATAAAAACCCCTCCAATCAAGGGAGGAAGGCATGTGATTTCTTGACTAAGGCCAAACTTTGTCAAATTGTTTTCTCAATTGAGTGATTACTAATTCTCACGCCGGAGAGCATTTGCAAGGTAAACCCCTGCCCAGTTCACTGTTTGTGTTTGACTTTCAGGGTTGGGCCTAGAAGATTTTGGATAGATTAAAAGCCAGATATCCAGTTTAAGAAGCTTAGTGTGTCCTCGGATAATTTTGGACGCATCACAACTAAATCTCAATTTAATTTGTCTGACCTAGATTTATTTATAAATAAAAACATTTGTTCGTAAGTTGTGTAGTTTTAAATATTTGTATTTTAATTTCTTTTTTTTTAAAAATGTGTGCTAAGTTTTCCTTATTAGTTTGAAATATTTGTGATTTCAAAATAATCTTTTGTCAGTTCACTCTGTCTCATTTAATTTATTTTATATTTTTTGTTTGCTGTGATTTCATTTTTAATTTTGTTTCAATTAACAGGTGTTGTGTTAGTGTGTGTAAGAGGTAATGTTTTTAGATGCTTAATTATATTCTTTTTGGATGAGTTACAAAACTTTACAACGAATAAAATGTTTTCTTTCGGGAAGTCTTTTTTTTTTTTGTGTTATGTATATTGATCCGTCCCCCATAAATTCTCAAACATATATTAAATTATTCGCATCGTGTATTCATGTTCGTTTCATCCTCTGATCATGCCTATACCGACACGTAGCACCACATACACCACCACAAAATCTAGTTAATATTATACAAATTTCAACTTTTAATTGGCCCCAATTCGTAATGAAAGCGACCCCCATCGGGATTCCCTCGCGAAGAACAACAAAATGGGAGATCTTTTCCACTCTTTTTTCCTAGTCTATTCGAATTTCGTCTTCTAATCGGATCAGAATCAGATCACCCTCACTGTTAAACCTTCAAATTGGCCAGCTTTAACAAGACTCCCTTTTTTAAGTTGCTGTTATATTCAGCAACGTTGTTCGTTCAAGTTAGCTTGTGAAGAAGACTGCCTCTTTCCTTTTCGTTTCAGCTTGCTGGGTCATGTTTCCATCTTTAATAGCTGATTGTTTGAGGTTTGTTCTTTCTGTTTCTGTCTCTCTTTGCCTTGATTTTTGATTAATTGCTTTGTTATTTTTTCTAGAACTTATGATTTGAATTTGGGTGTAGGTTATATTTCCTTGTGTTTTTGTGTGAATTTAGTATCTTTTGTCACTCGGCTCGAATTCTTCATCCGTGTTCATGAACTGTGCTCTAGTTGCTATATGGTTACCATTTCAAAAGGAAATTTCTAAAGGGTTATCGAAAATTTAAATTGAAATTAAGGATTTGTTTGAGGGAACAGAAACGGGACAGAAATGAATTGCAAGGTTATGCCATCTTTTAGCCCCACAGGACCACAATTGTCCTGTGTTTCAGGCAAGCCACATTCTCTCGGCTTTAACCAATTTTCTTGGTAGAATCTCACTGTTTTATCCCCATAAGTGGGTACAATGAAATCTTGCTGTGGAAAGAGTTTCCCACGGACTGGATACTAAATAAGTAAAATCAACAATATGCCATCTTATCCTCTTATTTTTTAAAATTATATGCATCTTCTCATACATTTCTTGAACTGCTCGGTTAGAATCTTTGTTTCTTGTATGGGAGCTCCCCACCCTGTTTGTCCAAGGAAATGCTGGGGAAAGTAATTGGAAAAGGAAAATGAAAGTAATTGGAAAAGGAAAATGAAAATAATTGAAAAACTTTGAGAAAATCTTACTACTGTTGGCTAGGATCGATCATACTTATGTTAACAGAATACTTGATAATCAATCTATTTTGTATATGCATGATCGATACATTTGTCGTCTTACCAACTAACATTGCTTTTTCATCTTTCCTGTACTTTCTGTTGAACTTTCTTAGAACCAAACAGAGCCTTAGTATTATATAAGGTGGTTTCGCTTCTACAATATTTAATTTCCAATGGTTTGTTTTGACTGTTCTTCTGAAATGGGTATGTTTTCCCTTTACCTACGAGATGATCACTTGACCATCCATTAGTGTTTCCAACATAAGTTGACCAATGGGCCTATGAAAAACAATATTATGTGGTTTAGGGTGTAAACAATGCAAATTGATATACATAGAGGAAGAATGTCAGATTCAGAGTGGAAGCTAAGGGATGGTATTGAGATTTTATCGAATATTTTGGGTGTTTATGTGTCTTGAAATCTGAAACAATAGCTCTTGTTGATGGTTATGTATTTTTTGTAAATTCTGTTTAGTATTTTGCCTTTCAGATGATCAAGGACTATGGCAATTCAGTGGCACCAATTGAGAATATGGAAGCATTGAGTAGTGACATCTTCTATGACATATTGAGACGTCTCGACGGTGCAACCCTAGCTAGCGCAGCATGTGCTTGTGCAGCATTCAGCTCCATCTCCAAAGAAGAGAGATTATGGGAAGATGTATGCTCTTTGATGTGGCCTTCAACAAGAAGGGATGACGTCAAAAGTTTGATATCGTCACTTGGAGGATTTAAAAAATTTTATGCAGATTGTTTCCCCCTTATTGTAAACAAGGAGGTACCCAATTTCAGATGGAATGACTATCCTGAGTATCCAGAAGAGTGGACCGAAGCTGAATACTATGGTGACATGGATGAATTCGAAAATATGTCACCAGATGATTTTGTCTCTATCGTGGATATCAGATACAAAGATAAAGCAATTTACTCGGAAGTTATTTGGGGCATCCCTAATGCAAATGGTTTCAATGGTTGGTTTTACCAGTGCCCCTTCCGGATGGATCTGCTCACCTATTCTGCTAGAGATTATGATTATGCAGGTATGTTATGGTAATAGAAATCTTCGCACCTTTTCATTCTAACCATATTTTCATTTAAGGCGATTGCAGTCTAGTTGTTGCCAGTTAATGACCATGTAATAATATGAATAATCATTCCAGTTTTCAAATTTGCCATTATGTACAGGTGGAGGTACTCTTTCAGTTTCTGATGGCCTGCCTCAAATCGCCTCCTTGGAACGGGAGAGGAAAGATGGCAAGCTCTGGCAAGAGCTCAGTGATGGGATCAGGCTGAGTTGGATAGTTGTGAATCAAAAAATCAAACAGGCTGCTAATTTGTCAAGCTGGAGTCCTCTTGGAGGGCAAAGACACTGGCCAACCGACAAGGATTTCTTGATACGGTTTGGCTCAGTTCTCCCTGCCAAAGATATTCTTCCGTGTCCCGTAGTAGAGTGCATCCTCATTATGAAGTTCCGCGTAACTCAAACCGAGGATGTTGGGGCCCAGACAACTCTGAAATTGACGGAACTAAGTATGCAACTGGGAGACATGGAAGGTGCCCATGTTAATGGAAGAAACAGTTTACTCGTTCTGAGAGAAGCTCTGAGCTGTCGTAGGAGCAAGAACTATGGTGAGGCTCTCGAGTCATGCCAGTTGTACACGAAAGTGCAGAACCAGCTTAAGGAAGAGAAGGTGAGGAATGAAAACAGGTTAGATAGAATTTGTATTTTAGGTGGCATCTCAGCACTTTTCACATTCTGCTGCTATTTTCTGTGATATCCTACTTGCTCGCTTCATTTTGAGTAATGTCATTTGTAAATCCTTTATGTGCTACCTCTTTCTTTCCCTGAACTCTCTTGTAGTGAGTAGTGACATTCGTTTTGGCCAGCTAATAATGATGAATTGTTTCTGTAAATTTATACGATTTTAATTGTGAGTGAGCTCCTGTAATAGTGTTGCACCATTGTTGTGTGTTACAAATCTCGCAATATAATAGTTTTCCATATCAAAGACGAGACGTGACCCACACACATATCACTGTGTTTTGAAAAAGATGGGAGGTTTTAGTAGTTTACTGTGATTGGAGAAGATGGGTAGACCTTTTAGGTTTTATTAGTTTAGGTATCTTTCATTATCGAAATGGTTTGTGTTGGTGGTACTAGTGGGTTAATGAGGAAAGTTAATGGGGTTGGCTAAGTTTGGTCTGTATGTGCTGCCACAAGCCCACAATATTGAGTTGTGGTAGTGTTAACAAGTAGTGGAGTGCTTCCTCGTCATGAAGTTAGGGGTAGTCCATGTTACATACTGTGGGTGGTGGGGCCCAGACGGCTCTGAAGTTGACGGAGAAGTTTGCTACCAGGAGACTCTTAAGGTGCCCAACTGCCCATGTTAATGTCGTAGGAGCAGAACTCCAGGGAAGATCTGTAGTCGTGTGGGTTCAGGGTTGTAGTGGAGAGTGCAGAGCCAACTTAAGAAAGAGAATATCAGAAATGAGAACAGGTTTAGATAGACTTTTGAATTTAGGTGGCATCTCAGATCAGGTTTAAGGTAGTGTTATACCCATTTTAAATGAGTATCTCACCATTTAACATAGGAACTCTCAAAATGACGTGGGAATTTACTTTCGATTTTTTGTCCCAGCGACCGGCCAAATGGGAAGAAGAATCCCTCCTTAGGCGCTTGCAAGCCCTCTCTCTCTCTCTCTCACTCTCAAGTGGGGACGTCCTTTTTTTTTTTTTTCCTTTCTTTTGATTTTCAGCCATTTTGCAATTTAAAATAAAATAAAATATATTTTTAAGAAGCACATATTTTTATCTATAAAATAGAGACTTGGTTTGACTCATTTGGACACTAAATGATTTTTTTTAATTTTAAAATTATTAGAAATAAAGATGGTGGTGTATGAAATATTTTTGCGGTTGGTGTCAAGCTGTTGTATGAGGTTTTTTGTTTGAGTAGCTTATGTATATCAAATGAATTTTTATATGTATTTTTAATGAGTTGGTTATTAAATGAGGATCAAAGATGATCCTTTGTCGTACATATTCTCATAAATTTTGATAAAAAGGTGAAAAAAAAACAATACGATTGGCAAAATTAAAAAAAAATCTTTGAAGATTGACAAACAAGAAAAAGAAGAAAAAAGGGAGATAGATAGAAATGGAGGGGAGAGGGGACAAGTTGGCCAAAGGGGGGAAGGGGTGGAGCAGGAGGCAGATCCTTGGAGAAGCTTCTTCACGCACTAATCGGGTGCAGCGCTGACACCATCACCGTTAGTGTGTGGCTCTTACGCGTGGGGATGATAATGACTGATACGATATAATAATACGAATCAGCACGGCATAATTATAAAACACGATTATAGAGATAAATGACATGATAAGACCAGTACGACACGACACGATACGGAACACGACACGAAAGACACGAAATTGTTAATATATTTAAAAAAATACTTATTGTTATATTTATGATCAAATTAGATATATATCATGAAAATACGATAATGAGACATTAACACGATACGATAATACGAATTGCTACCCCTACTCACACCGAAGGAAAAAAGTGGGTTTGGTGGGAAATTTTTGAGTTTGAGAACTAGTATCTAAATTTGATCATTTGATAACCCAAAATTGAAGAATCCACATTTGGGAAATCACACAATGTGGAGAACCCATTTGGGTTGAGAACTTATCCAAAAACCCACATTGTGGATGCTTTGATACTCCATTTAACACCAAAATCCTTAAAGATACCTTTTTGATACTTTCTCAGAACACCAAAATCCTTAAAGATACCTTCTTAATACTCCGATAGCACTGGTCTACTAAGAGAAGGTTCAACAGAGGGTCATCAAAAAAATTTCCCCAAATCTTCTCAAATAATGGAAGATCAATTGTGAATCATATATGATTTAGCCCATTGAAGTTGTTGGCCAAAACACTCCATATTTTTCGGGAAAAAAGGGTCACTCATCTTCACTCTTAGCCGTGCGCTCTCTCTCTCTCTCCAAATGGGTGGGGCCTTTAATATTTTCCTTTTCTTTTTTTTTTTTTGATTTTGGCCTTTTTGCCATTCAAAACAAATAAAAAAATATTTTTAAGTAGTATATATTTTTATCTATAAATAGAGATTTGATTTGATTGAATTTGAACACCAAATGTTTTTTTTTAATTTGAAGTTATTGGAGATAACGATAATGTGGTATGATTAGGGGTGGAATCAGGACGGGACCCGCCCAATACCCTTCATCCCGGTCCCATCACGATAAAATTCGATATTTCAATTTCCTTCTTGATCCTGTTCCTGATAAGTGTCGGGACCCGACGAATCGGGATCCCGACAGTTCGGGAGATAAAAATCTCGTAATTCCAACTATAATATTTATGAACAATATCTTCTGACACTAAAATAATTTTAAAATGTATTCATCATGATTAAGATTCCAGATTGTATATTTACAAGTATATTTGAATATTTACTTAATGGTGAGTATTGATGAATATGTTATTATAAACAAAATGTACCCCTCACTCGCAGGAGAAGAGTTGCACTAAGTGTAGAAACGTGATAGATAAAAAAAATCATAACAATGTCAAAATAAATTTAACAGGTATCATTAAGTAATTTTAGCAAACACAAAATAAATATTGTTTGAAAGAGTCTTTTGGCTTGGTAACATTACACACTCACAATATTAAAAAAATAATAAAAAATAGTCGGGACGGGTCGGAAATTCTGACGGGATTGATAATTATTCCGAATGCCGTCCCGAAATAAGTCGAGACGAAAAAATCATGACAAAGTCGGGATCGAGATTATGTCGGGACGGGAAACATCGGGGTATGGTCGGAAAAAAACGAGACTTTTGCCAGCCCTAGGTATGATAAATTATTGAGATTTGTACCAAGATATTATATGAGTTTTTTGTTTAAATAACTTAGGTGTATCAAATAATTTTTATATTTATTTTTAATATTAAATTAAGTACTCCCTCTGTCCTTAATTTATTGTTCTGGTTGACCCGGCGCACTGTTTAAGAAAATCTATTTGACTTGATTATTAATATTTGTTTAATGTGTAGTTTTCTTTAAAGCTCAGGTATATGTGGCCCATAATTAAAGCATGGTGAAAATGTAGGAGTAAAGTGAGAAAAATGATGTTCCAAAAAGGTAAATTTCAAAGTGGATAATTATTTTAGGACGAACGAAAAAGGAAAGAGAGACGATAATTTAGGGGCGGAGGGAGTATTAAATAAAAATTAAAGCATGCTCTAATAAATACGGGTTAACATTGACTAGGCAAGCCAAAAACCCATAATTTGCGCTTTCATTGCTTCATATGTTTTCAAGATTGCGTGCATGGGACCCACAAACTTTCCATCACCCCGCTATCCCCTCCGCGTCCAGTTTCTTGAGGTTAATTAGTACAAGCCTCACGGCTCTCATAGTATTCTGTTTTATCGACAATTGAAATTAATTTTAGGTAAAACACACCTTGGGCCACTGTACTTTTTAAAAGGTTGCAATTAGGCCACTGAGACGTCAAAATTTTCAGGATGACCACTGTACCGGAGTTATCTTGCAATTTAACCTATTTTTTGGATGGACGTTAAGTTCGATGGTTAATTTTTGTTAAATACCTATTTTGCCCATGTTATCTTCTCTGAAAAGTCATACATATTCAAATAATTAATACAATAAGAATGAATTAATACTTAATACAACTAAACAAATTTCCCACTTTGACAATGGATCTCTAAATTTCCAACAGAATTGATTATTCCTCCAGTTTCACCACCCACATCTTCAGCCTTCAGCATCCTCATCATATTGTAAGCTAAATTAACACACGCACACACAAACATGGACAGAGAGAGAGAGAGAGAATACGCCGAGGATGGGGTCTTCAGGAGCTTGGACGATGTTAGTGAAGACGAAGTCGTCGTGAAATCGACCGGCGGTCGGCGAAGCAACAATGCCTTGTGAATCCATAGGTGGTTTCGTTGTTGTTGAGTCGGCTTGGAGGTGACGTAGAAGCGCACTTAACCTCCGATCGGTGGACGAGTTCATTTTCAAGAGCTCAGATCTGACTTTATAGAACAAGTGTCTCCAGCTTCCCTTGTTGTGGCATCCCAAAAGGGTCGACTCCTCCTCGTTCATTTCCAGATCTTGGGCGAAAGTGGGTTTTCTGGATAGGATCCAGCCCAAACCCCAGCCCCACCAGTTGCGGATGAAAGTGCCGGCGGTTTCCCCCATGGCCGAAACGGATTTTGATCTGCGAAGAGCCCATGAGGTTGCGGCGGAAGTGCTGGTGGAGATCATTGAAGGTTGGATGTGGAGGGAGAGAGAGGAGAGTCTTCTGCGCATACCTCTGGCTACATCACATGGTGCTTTGGGTTCGGATTGGGAGACTGAGAGAGCTCCTCCTCCCCTTTGCAAGTTGTGGAATAAAGAGCCCATTGCTGCTCCAAATTAACTATGCCACCCTCTTCTCGATCTGCAGGAATGAGAGAGAGAGGGAAGGGGAAGTATCTAATGTGACTATGAATCTGGGAATTTTGAATCTTCAATCTAGATTTTGTTTGAATGTGGAAATTTTGAATCTACAATCTGGGTTTTTGTTTGAATCTGAGATTTTTCGGAGAAGATGATGATATGGACAAAATAGGTATTTAACAAAAATTTACCATCGAATTTAACGTCCATCCAAAAAATAGGTTAAATTGCAAGATAACTCCGGTACAGTGGCCATCCCGAAAATTTTGACGTCTCAGTGGCCTAATTGCAACCTTTTGAAAAGTACAGTGGCCCAAAGGTGTGTTTTGCCTTAATTTTACAATGTGGATGGATTTTTAAGAGAGTACTCACATCAAGTATAATTAAATATAACAAACAATATTATACTATTTATTGGATCAAATATCAAAAGGTGAGATTTATTAATTGAGACGAGTCAATAAATAAGTGAAATATTAACTACATCAGCAAAATGATATTGATGTGGGGGTGAAAGTCGATAATTTTTTGGTACTATAATCCCCTAGATTTTGGCCATATGTTGTATTTTATTAGATATAATTGTTATGTGTAAAAAGATAAGCGAAACGTCAAATTAGTAAAACAATGTCATGTAACTGTTATTTGAATAATTTTCCCACAAATTCATGCAACAAAGTGTAATCTGTCTTTCACGCGGGAAGGTATAACACTTTACACAAGTATTTTTCTTTTACTCATTTTCGGTTAACCAGTAATAGGTTTGGGTGTTGTAAAAAGCAGAGTTATTTCCATAGCTAGTGCGAGGTAAAATATTTCATAATACTCTTTCTGTTTTGGATAAATATATAGTTTTCGTTTGAAAGTTAAACTTTTTAATAAAATAAAATATTTAGTAGTTTATTAGAGATAAAACGTCACTTATATATCTTAATTTTTGAAAGTTGACTTTTTAAATAAAATATTTTAAAATAAAATAATGAATTCTTTAATCGATATATATGGAGTAATAAATAGGTGGTGTGAAGGTGCCGACGTGACATTCCTCATATGCCCCTTATTTAATTCAAGGTTGAGTTAATAATTAGAATTATAGTCCTACATTTTCCTTATTATATAAACTCCACAAAATGGATCTTTATAGTATTGTTTTTTGTTTTTTTAATAGAGATTGAGGCGAGCACGTTGTGTTGTTGGGAGTAATTTGGGTCCAATGTGGGAATATATTTTATTCCTATGTTCACATTATTCATTAGTCATTACATTATTGAAATTTGTCGGTTACATGGAATTTGATTTTTCTTACTTTATGTCTCTTTGTATTTTAAATTCCATGTGGATATATTATGATAGCAACTTATATTTTACTGTAACGAATATAAAAAGTTTGCAATTTAGCGCTACAAATTTGTAATTATTTGCACTGTATTTTTTAAAATTTTGGATTGTTGTACTCCCTCCGACCCCCTTTCTCTATCAAGATATTTACTATTTACTTAAGTTATGAAATTCGACCCTTATTTTACTTATTATGGATGAAAACCTCATTTGTGTTACATTTGGTTTTTTGTTAAATTTTACTAATATTTTGTATCCAGTTTCTAAAGGAAGTTTCAATTTTGATACCAGGGCTAAGTGTACTCATTAGTTTTTGAACTTTGGTCAAACTCATCATCAGTCCTCTAACTTTAAAAGTGATCACCATTGACCAAACATCGCCCTTCTTTTTGTTTACCGCTAATCCCTAACTCTAACACCTTTAGTGTATTGTTGTTAAGTGAACATGTGCCACTCACATGCACAAAAATTAAGGGCAAAACAAATTTTTTTTTCATTTCAAATAAGTGATCAATTTGTTATCATCATCATCAAAATAGAGGGTCATCTCCATGTGCCCCCAAGTCCTCTCCCCCTCTCCCTAACATCATCAAAATAAGGGGATCAATTGAAAATTGTAATACCTAGTTCATCTTTACCCCAAGCTCCCTCCCGATCTCCATCGTCGGCCTTACCCCTCCCGATCTCTGTCGCACCATCTCCATGTGCCCCCAAGTCCTCTCCTCCCCTCTCCCTAACATCATCTCTGTCTTCACTTTCCTCCTCCACGAAGCCACGTCTCGGCCACCAACTTCGTCGCGTCATCGATGATTGTCCTCGCAGCACAGATTAAGTTCAAGGCTTTCACGACGAGCAACTCGCCCATTAGAAGATGAATCATGTGTACGGATTCCGAACTCATTCGATAACTTTGTAGGCACATGTAACCCCAGAAACCTAGAAATACAATGTAAGTGAGAAACGTGGTGAATTAAATCATTAGAAGTTGAGTTAAGCAGACGTGAAGGTAATCCTTGACGCTGTCGGTGTCTAGGTTGTATAATTCAGTGTGTACGTCCATAGTGACTTGTGATTCCAGTGTACAGATAAGGAGTATTCATTGGGGAGGGTAACCGGGAAGGATTTGTTCGCGGAAGAGAACGGTGACGGGGAGAGGTTGCAGAAGCTGAAGAGGAAGGTGATGAAGTGAGAGTCGAATTTTTCACATGACCCCCTTATTTTTATGATGTTATACATAACCCCTATTTTGATGATGATAACAAACTAATCTTTTATTTGAAATGAAAAAGTTTGTTTTGCTCTCAATTTTGTATATGTGATTGACACATGCTCACTTAACGGTAATACAAAAAGGAGTTAGGGCTAGGGACTAGCGGTGAACAAAAATGGACGATATTTGGTCAATGATGATCACTTTTAAAGTTAGGGGACTGATAATGGGTTTGACCAAAATTCAGAGACTAATGGTACATTTAGCCCTTGATACAAACTTATTCGGAGAAGATAGTTTAAATTTTGACCCACTTTTGAAAGATTTTCGGCTTCTCCATGTTGCACCTCATCTAAACTTTGTAATACAAAATAAATGTATATTAAATAATAATTTGATATTTATAAATGTTAACTTTTGAAAATAGAAAGAAGAGAAAACTTGGCGGGTGGCACTGGTAGAGATGCAATAATTCCAGGGGGCTCACTCTCTCTCTCTTTCTTCACTCTCTCGTTTTCCTTTTGGGTTAATCTATTGGATTTTAGTCCATTTGACAACACTTGTTGGTAGTATTATTTACTGTCACGCCGAAAAGTTTGAGTCTGGATAACTCCTCACTTCTTTTTTGTATCTTAAGGCAAGACATTTTGATGTTATAAGGAAAATAAAAAGAAAAGAAAAGAAAGATAACTGCGGTTGTGATCTCTCTGTGTGCTCCTCATAGTCCCCCCCCCCCCAAAAAAAAAAAAAAAACCCAACCTGGAAAAAAAGAGAGAAAAAAGGGTGATAAAGTAGGAAAAGAAAGGGTAAAGGTTAGCCACAATTATAAGTTTTTAAAGCACATCAACATGATTACATTACATGAAACATTTTAAAACGATAAACTTAACAACTTTACTCTTATTGAGCCTTGTGTTTTATATAGGACTGGAGTATATGAGAAAATTATTTGAGGTATTTAATATTGACTATCGAATTTTATCTACAAAAGAATGCATTACATTGGCCGTTAAATAAGTATCAAATTTTATATAAATTTACTATTTTACTTTTGACCTATATCTTATTTTATTATTAATTCTTAATAAAATGTACATGTATTGCTAAAATATTTTAAAAGTTAAATTTCTTAAAATCAACAAACTGTTAGTAAATTAACACATAAACATCATATTACTTAACTTAATTGCATCAGAAGCTACTTTTTAAAACACACTTTTTTTATATTTTAGGATGAAATTCTGATCGGCTCATTTTTACAAAATTTGTAACCCTTTGGTATTTTTTTTTTTCAACCGTAAAAGACCATTTTTGAAATATTGTTCCAAAAATACTATCAGTTTTCTTCAACAGTTCTGACAAACACATTTGATTAAAAAATCACCATTGTTGGGCAACGAAAGGAATATCATTTTTTTGATTTGTTAAGTATGAAATTGTAATTAATCTGTGTTGGGTTGAAGGATTTTCCAATAGGACGAAGATGGAGGAGGAGGAGGAAGAATAAGAAGACTTACGACGGGGGAGATGAAAAAAAAAGGTGGAGGATGTGGTCTAGTTATTTATGATTTTATATCGCGGTATAAAATTTGATTAAATAATATTTATGTATCGCATTGCAAAATTAGATTAGGTAATTAATACTTATGTTTCGTGGTGTAAAATTGGATTAGGTAATTAAAACTTATATATCGCGATGTAAAATTGGATTATGTAATTAAAACATATGTATCGATCGGTATAAAAATTGTTTCATCAGCGGTGAAAAATTGGATTGTGTAATTAAATCGATACATCGTGGTACAAAAATTGATGTATCGCGGTAAAAAAAATGATGTACTGCGATGTATTTAGTTATTTTGTCCCTAAAAATAAATTTTTTTAATTTAAAAAAAATACGAGATCAGCGGAGTTATAGATTTCAAAAATTGGACTGGCCTCCAAATCTCCGATTTCTCCGTTATTTTATGCCAAAGCTCACTCGCTATCATTGCCCAAGCCCCACCCCACTATACCCACGAGGGACACAACCCGCCCGGGCCGCTAGCGCTCTATTCTCTCTCCTCTCTGGTTTTAATCTCAAAAAACTAATCCTTCCTCCAAAAATAAAATCCAATAATCTCAACCCATCTTCCTCCTTTCTAAGTTGAAAACAGTTACTGAAAGCTATCTAGAGCCTAGACCCTCCATTTTCATCTTTTCACTCTAACACTAAACAATTTACCAATCTACAAAATGAAAACCCCCTCCAAAAAACTCCACCTCAGTACTTGTCAGCCATGAATGTTTGTCTTCCTCCCTGGCCCCACTTCCCAATCTCCAAAACTTTGTTCTTTCTCTCACCTCCTTCTCCTACGCCCCCCACCACCACTCTTCAAACATCCCAACTTTGCAAACGTGAAATCTATTTCATCATTCTTTGTCTCTTTGACACTTTCTTTGCTTTCCGTTACCCAAGAACTTTTTCTTTTTTCACCAATCCGAAATCTTTATCCGATTTTTTTTTGTGGGAAGACCCATCTCCAGAACCAGGCTGGAGCTGGAGCTGGAGCAAAAACGATGACCCACTTGGAATTCTTCAAGAAAGTGAAGAAGCCGTTTGAGCTTTCTCCTGGTGTTCTGGGCTGTTTCTTTATCAGTGTTTGCTTCATCTTTTCTCTCTTCTTGTTGGATTATCGTACAGTGACCCGAGGATTTTGGGGTCGCGGCCAGCGCGGCTTAATTACTTGGTTCGGGTTTAGTAACTGGTCGCCTCCGTTGGGGGTTGAACGGGTGGGGTTTCTTGAAGATGGAGGGAGTGGGTGTGACATATTTGATGGGAATTGGGTTTGGGATGAGAGTTATCCTTTGTATCAGTCTAAAGATTGCTTGTTTTTAGATGAAGGGTTTAGATGTTCTGAGAATGGTAGGCTTGACAAATTCTACACCAAGTGGCGTTGGCAGCCCAAAAATTGCAACTTGCCCAGGTGTAATCTCTATTCTCTATCTGTGTGCGCTTGCGTCCGTATTTTTGTATTGACATTGAAATCGTGTGCGAATGTGTATTGAGTCACTGACATTGACAATTGTTGTGCGTGTGCTTATTGACATCGTTGTTTGTGTGTATTGACATTGAAAGTGTGTGTGTGTGTGTGTTTATTGACATATATGTGGATGCATAGGTACATAATTAATTTACCAATGAATAAAAAGATTGGGTGCTGACTGCTGATGCATTAAAATGATGTTGCAGTTTATGTACTCTATCCCAGTTTATTATTTACTACAACTTGGTTCTATATTAGGTTTGAAACTCTAATTCTATAGCTTGGAATTGAAAACAGGGCCTTCAAGGCCAATTCACTGTTTGGATCAACGAAAAAAGATGTAGAATTGGAATTGCAATAAAATACCATAGACCCCAATTCTATAAAATGAATTATGTATGAGAAGGAAGGACTTCAAATTCCATGTGAAGGGCTATCAAAGTTCAAAAATGAATCTTGAATTTTAAGTGAATTCTTGAACCAACCAAACAGTATAACTTTAATTTTATTGAAATGAAATTATGAAATCCTATGAATTCTATAGAATTGAAATTCTTAAATTCCGATTTAATTTATCCTAATGGATTAATGTTGTTCATTCTCTGTAAAGTTTTGATTTTCTTTCTCTTAACAAAGTTATGTTTTTCGAGTAACAATAATTACTTTCTGTTAGTTGTTGGTATGTACGTGTTGTTTTTAGTGACAATTCAGCTTAGAAATCTTCCACGTTATGATAATTTTCCATAGTTATTATTCAGGTGTATGAATAGAACTTGGGAGGAAATTTGTTTTGCTTCTTAGTGCAATTATTTCAATGTATTACTCCCTTTGTGCAACAAAAATGGACACTCATTCTGGGATAGAGGGAGTAATACATTCTTTGTGACATATTTTATGTTTATATATCTCCTTTCTTGTAGATAGCAAAGTGACTCCGTTTGGTGGTTGTCGATCAATCCATGTCAAAGGAGAGCAATGTTTTACTTTCTAGGATCTTGTTTTTGATTGAAAATGATTTGGTTGTACTTTTTCAATTTGATTCTTAGAATTTGGAAATTGGGTTTTCCATTAACTTGGTTTCCTTCTACTTGAACTTTTGTAATAGATTCAGTGCAACAAAATTGTTGGAAAAACTGCGGAATCGTCGCCTTGTTTTTGTCGGCGACTCAATTGGAAGAAACCAATGGGAATCCCTGCTCTGCATGTTATCTTCTGCAGTTCCTAATAAAACATCAATATACGAAGTCAATGGGAGCCCTATTACAAAGCACACAGGCTCTTTGGTGTTCATGTTTAAGGATTATAACTGCACGATTGAGTACAACAGAGCCCCATTCCTAGTGCTGCAGAGCCGACCTCCTACTGGAGCCATAGGAAAGGTGAAAACTACTTTGAAATTGGATCAGATGGATTGGAGCTCCCAACGATGGAAAGATGCAGATGTGCTAATCTTTAACAGTGGGCATTGGTGGAATCCCGAGAAGACCATTAGAGAGTAAGCATTATTATGATATTCTTTGCTATTAGCTCCTACTTAACACTTTATACTAATATATACCCTTAGGGGTGGCCGTGGTAGATATGGGGTCCACAAGGGGGGGGGGGATTGTCTATTTTGATCCTTTCCAATACCCGCTTATGAACAGACAAACAAACAAAAACACATGTTATATTTTGCTCCCTCCGTCCCAGAATGTTTTTGAATTTTTTTTGTCCCTAAAGGAGTGAATTCACTTCATCTATCATGGCCTGATTGATGTCGTAATGTGCACTTGCAAATTGCAATAGTATAGTGTGAATACAAAGGGCATCCAGGTATATGTATTACCAAAATGGCCTCAAAGTCAACTTCCTCAATTCTTGCAAAAAACTAATTAGGGACACTCATTTTTGGATGGAGGAAGTATATCTCTATCAATTTTGAAATTTATTCATAATTAATGATGTTTAGGAGTGGATAATGGATACCCCTAACATGTTAAGTTTGGTCTCTTCTCATTCCCCCTTAAGATAAAAATGAAAGAACACATTATATTTTTATATCATTTTAAAAAAAAATCATTGACAATGTTTAGGTGTGACCACTGTATATATACCAATCAATGTTATGCTTATCTGACCTCTGATTTTGGGTTTCTTCATAGGGGTTGTTATTTCCAAGAAGGGCAAGTGGTGCAGATGGACATGAGTGTAGAAAGTGCATACCGTAGGTCAATTGAGACAACGTTAGATTGGATAGGCAGGGAAGTAAATACAAGCAAGACCCAGGTCTTCTTCCGAAGCTATTCTCCTGTACATTTCAGGTTTGCAGTTTATTCTATTTGAACCTTGGTGGTTTTCTTGCCTTTTTTATTTTCCCTCTTTTTATTATTTATAATTTTATTATCCCGCAGATCCTGCTAAGATTGGTCTCACTGAAAAGCATATTTTCATTAGTTGTTTCACATCTCAGATAATCATTTATCTGTTGTTAGGTTTCCAATAATTGCAGAACAAGTTTCTTGAATTTTTATTTATAAGGTAAATATATAGAAAAACTACCCATACTCCTTGAGTGGAAACAAGAATGAAACAGTCACATTTCTTAGTTCGAACTGAATAATGCATAAAATTTTTGGTTTAATTACCAAATAGGGTAACAAATTAGTTGGACCTTACTTGCAAAAAAGGGAACAAACTTTTCCCCTTAACCTTTTTCGCTGAACTTGCACCTTTTTTAATGGCCCATCTATGAACCAAATGAGTGTACAACCAAACTCGTGGATCAAAAAGAAGAAGAAGAAGAACAACAAAAAATGTTGTTTATATTACATTTTAATTTGGTTATTCCATAATTTTGTGCAAGTATTGGGGTTAAGAAAGTCACATGCAAGTTGGGCATTGAGAAATACTTCCTCCGTTCCACTCAAAGAGTCCATGTTTGAAAGTTTAATTATTAATGGTTATATTAGTAGTAAAAATTGCTGCTCATTGTAATCACAAATGTTTGAGGATAGCCGAGATGGTTATAACACGCGTGGAGGGCAACGTTGAATAGTTATTGAGATTGTAAGCATAGTTTTTTAAAGTGGACTCTTTAAGTGAAACATCTCAAAATAAAATAGTGGACTCGTTGCATGGAACGGAACAAGATGCTTTCGTAGTGGTAGAAATAGGCAAGTGGCTAGTTTTGGATGGCATCTAAGCAATTTCGTACGCCCAAAAATGAAACAAAAAATTAAGGTCATTTATTCTCTTTGGTTATGAGAAAAAGTGTGTCACCCTTTTGCATTTAAGGTCTATGCTTGTTACCCTTTTTAGTAATTAAGCCTGAAATTGTGTACAGTTGAATTCATTTACTGTATGAGCTTCTACTCTTAACTCCGTTCACATTAGCTTACCAAAACTTTTGTGTTTGGTTCAGAATGTTTATTTGAACTTTTGTTTGTGTTCGGAAAGCTATGTTGCAAGTCTTGCTTTATAAGTGTACACGCTAAGGATTATTTATTCCTTGATATTACAGAGGTGGTGACTGGAAAAACGGTGGTAGCTGTCACCTGGAGACATTACCCGACTTGAGTTCATCACCGGTTTCATCTGATACATGGAGTCAATTAAAACTTCTTCTTGAAGTGTTGTCAAACCAGACAAACAAGTCACACGTGAAGGAATTGAATCTGATGAATGTGACGGAGATGACATCACGTAGAAAGGATGGGCATGCGTCTTTATATTATTTAGGGATAGAGACTGGGCCTGCTCCGATCCGTCGACAAGACTGCAGTCACTGGTGCCTGCCAGGAGTACCTGATTCTTGGAATGAACTTTTGTATGCACTAGTTCTCAAGCGGGAACAAACCAGTGCAGTAAATTCTACAAAATCTGCTTGTGCTCCGACTTGACTAGTTGAATAGGAACCGTTCATTCACTCTGACCTTACCCCAGCATGTTGGAATCCATCGAATGGAGAATCATGCCTGTAGTTGAAATGGGACTGCTTAACTGAGCTCTTTTTCTCTGTTATTCTTTACCGAGGAAAAAAGTGCTTACGGTTTCCTGTAAATGGCATTGTTATCAAGAACATCAGCAAATGGGGCTTACCTTATCTTGGTGTGGTTCAGCTGTTGACGAATTGCAACTTCATTGCTTCATTGTACGACTGTGATTTCAGTTAGGGAATCGACTTGTTTTCCTTGACAAGCTAACAGATGCCATACCAACTGTAGGAGTAGCCGAGTAGGATGGTCTGCTTAGAACGTAAACATGGAGGGTTACTGATCATGGTTTGATGTATAGTGGAGAAATTTTGAAGGGATTTTGCAGCTTATTCTACTCAAAGTTCACGTGGGGGGGTTGTATTTGCAAATAGGGTATAGTACTTGAAACTCTGACAGAGATGCACACATGTAGAGATTGTTTGTTAGGTATATATGCTGTGAAGAGGAGGCTCTCTGATAGTATCTGTACATGAGGGAATTTTGATATTGTCAAGAGAGTTTTCTCTTTGTAATATTTCCCTTGTTATTACTTGTATATTCATTCATCATCAGAGAAAATTTATAGCCCATATGCGAAATGCCTCTCTGTATGTTCTTTTGTTGTATACTTGTATAGGTCAAGTGGATCGTTTTGCCCCCATAGCCCAGGCTCCGAGAGTAGGAAAATGGATAGTTTTGTTTTTGTTTTTGTTTTTGTTTTTGTTTTTGTTTTTTTGCGGTGAAATTCATCATAAAATAAAATCATAATGTTTGGATTCAGAACATGTGTTTTGTTGTGGCGCTAGTCAGTTGTGGCTAAAATTACGTTGATTTGTGTTTGGTTTGATGAAAAGCTTGTTTGAGATATTAGTTCATGAGATAATCAAACCATTCTCAAACAAATTTGAAGTTGGTCGGGCAATTACACTTGACTAGTTAATCGTACAACTCAGTTAAATTTACACTCGTGTGTTAAACGCACGATCATACAATTTTTTTCAATTAACTTATGCTCAAGCGAAAACAAAAAAAAAAAGAAAATAAAATTTCAAAAATAAAGAAAAAATATTGTTAGAGGCAACTACTTTCTATAAAAATAAATCTGATGTGTTTTGATTTAAAATTAGAGATTTGTATATTTAAGATTTAAGAAAATAAAGTCAATTTTTTAGAAAAAATGGTGTTTAATAGTATGGTGTGTTTCAAAGAGTTTTTACTATTTAATATTATAAGAGACTTAATTATAAAGTTTGTTGTAAAAAAATGATGAATGTTTAGCATTTGATACTCTCTCATCCCAAAATTATTGTTTGTTTGACTCGACACACGGATTAGGAAAACATAATTGACTTGTGTTAGAATTGGAGGCCCAATGTAGCAGCCTTCTACCAATTCTCAGCCAAGCCCAATGACCTATCCGCCCAACCTCTTCCTTGGTGACTTGGGGAGCCGGTTTGCTCATTCCTTTTCTTCTCCCTTGATTTACTCCCTAATTGACTATTCATTTATTATAAATACTCCCTCCTTCGGCAGCCTCTTGGCAGTGTGTGGGCAGTGAGCAAGTTTTGTGAGAAAAAGCTTTAAGCAATTCTCTTTCTCCTTCTTGAGAAGTAGCCGTGACTCTCTCTCTCTCTCTCTCTCAATGAGTTAGTGGTTGCCTCCTTTGTGGGTGTTGCTGGAGTGTGTTGGTCGGACTGAGTTTTTGAGGCTTTCTCATTGGTTAATACTTGCTGGTATTACAGTGGTCTCATTGGTAGGCTTGAGTCGGTGAAAGGTGTCTGAGCCGAAGAGTTTGTAGCCTAGACCTTCGTGGTCCATGAAAGCGAGTCGTGCCTGGGTTATGGCGTTATAACAATACTCTTCGTATCATTTCTTCCCTCTGTTCAGTTACTCTTATTTTATCTAGACTAATATTTGTTTTGTAGGAACACATCTTATTGGTCTGAAAGGAATTTGGTGATACTAATTAATTAGCTATTTGTATTAATAGGCTAGTTGTTAGGAGGTTGTAATGTTTGATTTATTCAAAAGCCTCGTTTTTGTACGAGTTCGTTCCGGGCAATGTGATATAAAATCACAACAGTGGTATCAGAGCCCGCGTTCCGTACCGTAAAAACAATAGAGCCTCCTTCGATCCAAAAATCGGTAACTCTAAAAGTTTATTTGGTGAGCTTCTTTCATCTCGAAATAATTACGTTTTTTTGTGTTTAATCTTTTAAAAAATTGTCTAGTAATTTATTTGTTTGATTGTTGCTCTATTTAAACTGCTATTGTTTGATTGGAATTTGCTTGCTTGAATTTTTTGGTGATTAAAAAATTCTTAATTTCTTATAAATTCTAATTTGGTTTGATTGGTTGGTTTTGTGTTGTTTCTCTAAATGAGTTCTTCATCTAATTATAGTTTGGAACCTTTTAATGGGAAAACTGATTTTTCTATGTGGCAAAAGAAGATGAAAAATATTTTAATTAAAGAAAAGGTTTTCAAAGCTATAACTTTAAAATATGCTAAAGACACTTTTGAAGATGCCATGACTTAAATAGATGAATCTGTCTACTCCTCGATTATCTTAAACCTGTTTGAATTGGTTGTGAACATGCACATGCACATGCTAAGAGTCTTTGGGAAAAAATTGGAACAAATTTATTTTGGAAAAACATTGCCAAGTAAAATTTATCTCCTAGAATTTTTTTCAGTTTTAAATTAGATCTTAGCAAAGACATGGAAGATAGCATTGATGTTTTTACCAAATTGGTATAAGACATAAAACAAACCGGTGATGAATACATAGATGATTATTTTTCGATTTTGCTTTTAAATGCTATACCTGATTCTTATGCTGACGTGAAATATGTTATTAAGTATGGTAGGGATAAGATCACACTTGATACGGTGATATCTAGTTTAAAAGGTAAAGAATTGGATTTGAAAGCTAACAAGGGTAAATCAAACATCGGTGAGGTTCATATGGTGAGGGGTAGGACGCTTGAGAGAAACGATGGGCAAAAACATTATCAAAATAAAAACCAAGTAAAAAACCGAATTTTGAAAATGAAAGTAATGGTAGATCAGTTTCTAGACAACGACATAGAACTTGTTACAATTGTGGTGAAACTTGGCATTTTAAAAGAGATTGTACTAATCCGAAAAAGAAAAATCAAAATTGGAATTCAAATGAGCAAAGTGACTGTAATTTGACCTCTTCGAGTGAGGATCCTTGTGATGTTTTTATGGTAAAGGACATGTGTGATACTTTGAATAATTTTGTGCCTTCTATTGTTGCATGTGAAAATGAGTGGCTACTTGATTCTGTATGTATGTCTCACATGATACCTTATAAAAACATGTTTTCGTCATACAAAGAGGTTAAAACTAGAAAAGTTTCTTTGGCTAATAAAGAAACGTGTCAAGTTGCTGGAATTTGCGATATTTGCTTGAAATTTGAATCTGGAAATATTTTGACTTTGAAAAATGTAAGACATGTTCCTGATTTAAATACCAATTTGATGTCTTGTGCATGTTTAGAAGATGATGGTTTAGAGGGCAGATGAGGTAAGAGTTTGATGAAAATTACAAAGGGAAATTTGATGATTTTTAAAGCTGAAAAAAAAAGAGTTTATATGTTTGCAATGCGGTCCCGGTGTCTTTTACTAAAAATCAAACAAATGTTTTTAAGAATGAAAATTCAGATTTGTTGCATAAAAGACTTGAACATTTAAGTTTTAAAGGCTTAGAAAATTTTCACAAAATGAATCTTTTGGTGATGATATGATTTCTTGTGTGCCTTTATGTGATACTTGTGTGAATTGTAAACACCAAAAGGTTAGTTTTTTCACCTCCCTCTCTTGAAAAATTCTCTTTCAAAAATCATCTTGAGTTAATTCATGCGGATGTGTGGGGTCCTATGTGTGTGCTCTCACATGGTGGTAATAGATATTGTTTATCTATTGTTGATGACTTTTCAAGGAAAGTCTGAGTTTTTCCTATGCAAGAAAAGTTTGATGTTTTTGAAAAGTTTAAAACTTGGAAACTTTTGACCGAAAATCAAACCGATAAGAAAATCAAGAAACTTAGGACGGATAAAGGGTTAGAGTTCTGTAACGGTGAGTTCGAGAGATTCTGCGTTGAGAGTGAGATTGATCATGAAAAATCTTCCCTTGCAATTTGGCCGAGCGCATGAATAGAACTCTGTTAGAACGAGTGAGAGTCATGCTTACTTTGTCGGGTCTTCCCATAGGCTTTTGGGGAGAGGCGGTTGTTACCGCCGCCTATGTGATCAATAGATCTCCTTCTATCCCGCTTAATGGTAGATGTCCCGAAGTTGTGTTTTCTGGTAGTGAAATTGATTTTTCAAACTTGCATGTTTTCTGTTGTGCTGCTTATGTTCATCGAGAGAATAACAAACTTGAACCTCGGTCGGTTCGTTGTGTTTTCTTAGGGTACTCGGAGAGGGTGAGAGAGTATAGATTGTGGTTGAGAGATGAAAATGATGAGAGACTTATCATTTGTAAGGATGTAATGTTTGACGAAACTGAATTTCCTTACTTGCTTCCTGCTCAACCTTTAATTGCTATTGATGTGCCCCCTCCCACGGCTCCAATTGCGGTGGAGCAACCCTATGTGTTGAGGTCTCTCGATGTTAGCCCTTGTGTACAAACTGAAATTGTGGAAAATCTTGAAACTGTGCTTGCTAATCCTGAAATTGTTGATAAAAATTTGAACAAAATGGGGAGGAAGAAAATATGATGAAAATTCCTAGTTTTGAAAATTTAGGCGAGTATCAACTTGCTAGGGGTAGGTCTAGACCTTTTGTTAGGAGGCCGTCTAGTTTTGATAACAATTTTTACATTTCCTCATTTGTGTTTTGTATGTTTGATTCTTTTAACAATTTGCATGAACCCACAATTTACAACATTGGTGCTTTAAAATGTGGAAATCCTAGTGATTGGTTAAATGCTTTAATGGATAATGTTAATGTGTTGCATGTGAACCATTTTTGGACTTTGGTGCCCTTTCGTGTGGCTAAATCTGTTTCTTTTAAAGCTAGGTTGGTTGTAAAAGGGTTTTTTCGAAAACAAGGGGTTGTGATTAAGCTTGCTCTAGTTGCCCAATTCAATTGGGAGGTAAAACCTTTGGTAGTAACTAAAATTCAATCTTGTTTTAAAATGCTTGATTTTGATTCTTGTGATTGATGCTTTGTTTTTGGTTACCCAAAAATCCTCGACATAGTTGGTGTGTGTCGTGGTATCTCTCTTGTTCTTACTGTAGTGTTAAAATAAGTTAGATTTGCTTACATTGTGTTGGCGGTTGTGATTTCCTTGAAATCCATGGGCAGTTCTTTGTGAACAGTCATGGTGTATTGACTGATTCTGTTTTGTGTTTGATTACTTAATTGTTTTTCTTTGCTTTGGTCCGCTTTGTGTTGGATCAAATGCAGAGATAGGCGATTATGAACCTTTCTTAATTTATGTCCTTGTGAGTCTATGTATATGTATCAACACTTGTTCCAAGGTGGAGAATGTTAAAATTAGAGGCCCAATGTGGTAGCTTTCTACCAATTCCCAGCCAAGCCCAATGACCTATCCGCCCAGCCCTTTCCTTGGTGACTTGGGGAGCCGGTTTGCTTATTCCTTTACTCCTCCCTTGATTTACTCCCTAATGAACTATTCCTTTATTATAAACACTCCCTCTTTCGGCAGCCTCTTGGCAGTGTGTGGGCAGTGAGCAAGTTTTATGAGAAAAAAGCTTCAAGCAATTCTCTTTCTCCTTCTTCTTGAGCAGTAGGCGTGACTCTTTCTCTCTGTGAGATAGCAGTTACCTCCTTTGTGGGTGTTGCCAGAGTGTGTTGGTCAGATTGAGTTTTGGGGGCTTTCTCCTTGGTTAATACTTGTTGGTATTACAGTGATCTCACTGGTGGACTTGGGTCGATGAAAGGTGTCTCAGTCGAAGAGTTTGTAGCCTAGACCTTCGTGGTCAGTGAAAGCCATCGTGCTTGGGTCACAACGTTATAACAATATTCTTCGTGTCCGTTCTTCCCTCTGTTTAGTTACTCTTATTTTATCTTGACTAATATTTGTTTTGCAAGAACACAACTTATTGGTATGAAAGGAATTTGGTGATACTAATTAATTAATTATTTGTATTAATAGGCTAGTTGTTAGGAGGTTGTAATTTTTGATTTATTCAAAAGCCCCGTTTTTGTACAGGTTCGTTCCGAGCAGTGTGATATAAAATCACAACAACTTGATTATTAGTATTGGTCTGATGTGTAGTTTTTTTAAAAACTCATGTGTTAGTATGATGAAAAAATAAGGATAAAGTGGTAAAAGTTTTATCCTATTTTTTTTTTTCAAACAATACAATTATTTTTAGACATAAGAAATAAGGAAAACATGACAATAATTTTGGACGGATGAGTAAATATGTAGTGTATAAATTAAACAAAAATGTTATGTTTACTCCTACAACAATTGTTATAACTAAACTTTGATGAGGGTCAAATATTTTTTGGTAAAAGATAACTTTGTCCTTTACTAAATCTTAATCGTAGCAATAATTTTAGAAATAGTTGTAACCCTAGCATCGTTATAAATTAAAATATGATGAACATATGGTCATATAGTAATTGTATTATATGAAAATTAAATAAACAATCAAAATAATATACTACAAAAGAATAGAAGCTAATTATAAAGAATTACATCGAAAAATAATAATATTATAAAAATCGAAACGTTATTGTGGTATCTCAATAATCCCTGTTAACCATACACAAAAAAAAGGAAGAAAGAATGAGAGGAAAATAGAAAACCTCACTGGCAATCTCCCTTATTCGTCATCCCTCTCATGGGAAATCTCTCTTATTCTCACTGACGATCTCTCTTACACTCACCGTCTACACCACAATAAGCTCTCGTCCTCTCGCTCGATTCATTTATCTTTCTCTAATATCCAACTTTATTATGAGGGAAAAATATTGATTATATTTTTTCGGATATAATGAAATCACATAGACATTTTGTTTAATTTTTTCGTATAAAAAAAGATTTTTGATATTTAGATCTACTGTGATTTTGTTAATGTTTTTTATACATCGATTTTTGCTATTTACCGTTAGATAAATCTCCGAACTGGTTTAATCATTTAAAATTCTCGAAAGATAATTTTTCTTGGTGATTTTTATTCCATACTATTTCGAATTTGTCAATGGTTTTCTTACATCTCAAATTTTGGGTATTTCTTGATTTACTTGATTTTTTTAGTATAATATTTCAATATTTGATGGGTTCATATTGTGAAGAATCACTATTTAGTTGAGAAATGAGATTGTGACATAAATGTCAAACAATATTTGATGTGTTCATCTTTCTTACAGGTAGCTGATCATATACGAAGAAGGAGACAATGATTGTGAACTAATTCATTTTTATTAATCATCATTTACAATGTATTGATTCATTTCCGTTCGACACAATTGAGAATTGGAAAATTGTGCAAATTGAGATAATTCATGGTGGAAGTTTCATGAAGTTTTCGAATTATTTAATTAAAAAATTTATTAATTATTTCTTGTTAATATTTTGGCGGGATATATATATATATATATATATGAACAATTCCCTTACATTTTGGGAACGAGACCAAGCCGAGTCACTAGTAGACTAAGTGCTTGTTTGTTGCAACTTATTTAGAGTGATTTTTGGCTTTTGGCTTTTGAAAAGCCATATTTAGAGTGTTTATTTCAGCTTATAAGTCAAAAGTCAATAAGTAAGGTACAACATCCTTTATGCATTGAAAAACCAAAGCCAAAAGTTTAAGTTTTTTGGTTTTTTTTAAAACATGAAGATAACTATTCAATATTCATTAATAAATATTTGATTATCCATATTTCATCCTTTTATGAAATATACATAAAAATATGAATACTAATTTTCAAGTTTTTTTAATAAATAGTTATTACAACTCATAAGCAGCTTTTTAACAGCTGTAACAAACAGTTTATCATGCAATCAGCCACAAGTCATTCAGCTGTCAGTTTAAGCTATCAATCATAAGTAATAAGCCATCAACCACAACAAACGAGCCCTAAGCCCTTCCCACCTGCCAACTTTCATAAATGAATTGTAGCCTCAACCAGAGACATAAACTAGCGCCTTTGATCTTTAGGCCCTAGAAGAAAGTTTGATGAAAGTGAAGTATATGGAATTCAGACTTTCAAAAAATGCTTGCGGAAAATCAAAGAAAAAGAAAGCAAATCCATTTTCCCTCCAGTTTCATCGATCAAAGCAACGATTCTCTTATCAAAGAAAGAAATAGAGAGATCCGTTGAGAGTTATATATATATATATATATATATATATATATATATATATATATATATATATATATATATATATATACACACACACACACACACTAGTATATGTGTCTGTGCCATAAACACGGTGTCTATATGAAATTAGTTTAATAAATAAATGGTTGGGATAAACAAAACTCATAACTGGCGGGGTAATTCAGTTCTATATAACTGTAGAGAGATAATTCAAACATAACTCATAACTGAAGGGTTTATTTGTAACTCATATACTTACTAATCAATCTGAAGCGTCAGTTGTGTTTAGCACAATTCGATCAGAGTCACCAATTAGACCCTGAGCTCTTTTATAATATAGATATATATTTCTATTGATAATATCAAGCTACTAAGGCTCAACTTAATAAAAAGTATATTTGAGATTGATTTGTAAACAAATCAAGTTAAGTTCATGGACCATTTAAATTTTCTAAAATTATACTCCCTATGTCCCATGCAAATAGCCCACTATATTATTTTAAAATGTTAGTCTATTTTTAAAAAGTATGCTTACAATTTTAATAATATTTCATTTTTACTTTTTACTTGTGTTATAAGTAAATTGTTTGTGCTTAAGTATTTTTGTAATTATAACTAACTTCAATGCTATTAATATATCCCCTTAATAATTAAAATTTTTAAATGGACTCTTTGGGTGGAATGGATGGGGTATGCTTTTAGCGTTGGGCTTGACTCATTTTGAACCACAGCTTTCTAGTTGGGATTCGATCATTTGATTAACTTATTTAATTGAGTAAAATTATGTCTGGTTCCTTTTCCAAAGTTTCTAACCCTAAAAGTCAAATGTTCTTTTTTCAACCACAAAAAACCATTTTTCGAAATATTGTTTCAAAAATGCCATCGTCTCCTTCAACAACTCGGGAAACACATTAGATTCGAAAATTACTATTGTTGTACAACGAAACGAGGATCAACCTTCCCAATAAAACTGATTAATCGTGATGCAAAAATATACTAAAATTGATAAATCGTGGTGCAAAAATAGACTATACAATTAAACTGATGAATCGTGGTTCAAACATTAACGTATTGCGGTACAAAAATAGACTAGGCAAATAAACTGATGAATTGCGGTGCAAAATTAAATGCAATAAAATTGATGCATTGTGGTTCAATAATTAATGTACTCAATTAAACTGATGAATCGCAGTTCAAACATTGATGTATCTCGGTGTAAAAATAGACTACACAATTAAAGTGATAAATCGCGGTGCAAAAATTAATACAATAAAATTGATGCATCTGTTAGAAAATAGTACACGGGAAAACAATATATAAGTCGAAATACATAATTGAAAATCAAACGAAAAGTTACTACTCTGTATAAGTCTGCTGTTAGCAAGTCTTTTCAAGGCTGCTGGTAAATCCGCTTGTTAAAACTCTGTTGGTAGACTAAGCTTTGGAAGTCTGTTAGTGGACTAAAGTCTGCTGGTAGACTAAAGTTTGCTGGTGAACTCAAGTCTGCCGGTGGATTGAAGTCTGTTGGTGCAGAACGACGTCTTCTGGTCCGAGGCATGTGTCGTACACAGTTTCCTTAAAACAGATTCGTCCCTTCCCGTACGTGTTTGGAAGCTCTAATGGACGTCTATCTCCCAGGATACAACAGAGACACCGAAGAAACCTTTAGTACAAAGGTTTCCGGCGAACGAATCTGTGCCTGACTCTATCACCAAAAAGAAAGTAGGAGGCCAAAGAATACGCTCAACGAATTTGTAGAATGCAGAGGAGAAATGGAGATTGTCCTTAATTGTGTTTTTAATCGTATTCTGTAATTGTAGAAATAATCTCCTTTTATAGGAGTGGACAAGAGACTGATTAAATAACCACATTGATGATGCAATAAATCCATCATCAATAGGCAAATAATACCCCTCATTAAAGCTGATAATAACAGCCCATAAAGTCTGTTATAAATATTGGAGTTACAAAAACAAAAGAATAATTAACAAAACGTGGGTTGGTCTGAACATATAAATTTGGTCAAACATTCGTGTCCGCGGGACGCGCTCGCACATGAGTACGGTATCCCGAAGGCTAAAATGGACCATGATTTGCACCCTACATGCGCAAGCGAGAGAGAGAGCCTCTATTCTATACAAGTTAACCTTTACCATATAAGACACTTGTATATAAACCACTCAAGTATTTGTTAATCTTCCAATGTGGGATAAACTCACTTCCAACAACCACACTTTAATCAATCATAACTTATTCATCCAAACATCAAATTGAACAACTAAATATATGATTTCGATGTTCTCACAGAGTAGAACACGATTCCACAATTACCCTTGTCATTACACAAATGACACGTGAAGAAATCCGTGCCACAAAATGCACAATTTTCATTCTTTAAACACAATTTTTCCAACAGCATCACGGTTCAATAATAAATGCACCGCGATTCATTTTCGTAGTGCGCCTCATGCTCATTAAGGGTATCATAGTCTTTTTATCCCTAAAAGTGTTCTTTTCCGCTTTGAAAAAAAAACACAATACTGAAGTGAATAAAAACTTTAGAAAGTGGACCGACCCACAATTTTTCCTATTTAATTTCCAAAAAGGACTTCTCACTGCGGACTCTATGAATCTGTCGCTGAAAGCAACTTATTGCGTAGTAATCTTCATATTCCTAAATATTTGTCTTGTTTTGAAATTTTAAATCAAATCGAGTGTTTTCAAATGAAAATTTGACATATAATTATTTTCACTATTTTTTTATTTATTTACTACATTATTAATCATTGTATTAAATAATTACTCCACCTGTTTTTAAAGTATCGTCCTCCTTTTTTTTGGTCAATTCTAAAATAATTGTCTTCTTACAAAACTTTTCTTTTTAGAAAAATACTTTTACCACTTTACCCTTACTTTTTCTACATATTTTAATTATGGCCACATGTTCACGGGTATTAAAAGAAACCATATATTTCAACAATATTTATAATACATTCAATTATTTTTTTCTTAAACGGTATGCTGGGTCAAATGGGACAATAATTTGAAAACAGAGGGAGTATATATTTGGACATAATTATTCCTTAAATACTTGTCATTTGAAGTGGAGTACTCCCTCCGTTCCGGACGAATAGTCTACCATACTATTTTGAGATGATTTGGTTTAAGAATAAGAGTCCACTTTTTAAAAAAATTATCTCCATAACATTTTAACTTTACCCTCACATTTCTGTTAATCTATTGATTATGCTAAATTATTTTTGTAATTATGACAAACTTTAATGCTAGTTATGTATTTTAATAATTAGATTTTTCAAGCATACTCTTTGTGTAAGTGTAAAATAAGGTCGTTTTATTTTCCTCCATTGATTTTATTGTTGTGCCTTTTCTTGGTCTAAAAGCAATGGTAAGAAGTTACCATATTGAATACATTTCTTGGTCCTAAAGCAATGGCAAGTGTTACCATATTTAAATACTTTCAAAAGCAATCAAGAGTCCATAATTAAGTTGGACAAAATCTTTGGTAAGATCTTTGAATTATATTAGGAAACTAATTAAGGAAACACATATTTTATTTCCTAACATTATGTTTCCTTGGAGTTGTTGGATTCTTATTTGTGTAGGATATATTCTTTGACTTATATTTGGAAACAAAATTTATGTAATAAAGGAGTTTAATTGTTTATGGAAACTAACACCTTGTTTCCTAATCCTTTAGTGTTTTGGAGTGTTCTTTGTTTCCTAATTAAATTATAGGACTCCACTGACTTATATATATATATATGGAGCATGACGTTCAAGAAGAACACACAAGACAACAGAGAGCTGAATAAACGAGTGCAAAGCAGAGAGAGCTGAATATACAGAAAATCAGAGAGGAGTGCTGCTGCTGAAATTTGAATGAAGCTTGGAGTGTAGTCTCATTGGGAACCACATTGAAACTGTTGTTGCTGTTTGTTTTCCTTGTCTTTCTAGGAAGTTTATTTTTTAATCTCACGTTTTCTCTACCTTTGTTTTTGGGGTTTTGCTCTCCAAGACGTGTTATCTTGTGAGAGTTTTGGTTTTAGTGATTTCATATACTGTTTTGTTAAACACTTCATCCTTTTTAGTGAAATATTTTTGGCCATAAGACTGGATCTACAATCATAGACTTGTAGATTGTTTGGTAAACATCCGTGTTTAATTTTTGCTTTAAATTAAAAGTTTTCCGCTGTTTTTGAATTTCTGGTCAATGCACTTCCGAGTGTAGCTACAATAACAAGCTACATCACGAACTGCATTGACAGATTTCGTGAATCCTAACTACTATTGATCTTTTAATTGGTATCAGAGCCTCCTCTTGACGACACTAAGAGAAGATTCTGGTTGTAGTCATGATGGATTCTCAATATGAGAATGTTGTTCGTTCTCCTATCTTGACTAATGTGAATTATTCAATTTGGAAAGTTAAGATGTGTATCTTCATTAAATCAATTGATGAGGGAGTGTGGCTTGCTGTTCTGAATGGTTGGACTCCACCTAAGACCACTGATAATGACAGTGATGTTAAAATCACCAGTGAGGCAAATTGGACCACTCAAGATAGAACCATTGCTTCGTTTAATTCTAAGGCTCTTTCAGCCATATTCAAGGCCTTAGATGCCAACATTTTCAGAGTTATTGCAAATTATGACTCTACTAAGGATGTTTGGGATGTCCTTCAAACCTTATGTGAAGGTCCTGCTAGTATTCGTGCTTCAAAACTTAGAATGCTTACTACTTAATTTGAGAACACTAGAATGAATGAAGATGAAAATATTATATCTTACTATGGTAGATTACTTGATATATCTAATACCGCTCTTGCTTTGGGTGATCCTATCACCAATGATCGTCTTGTTAGCAAGATGATGCGCACTTTGCCTAAAAGATTTAATGCCAAAATTTGTGTTATTGAGGAAGATCATGACATTGACACAATTGGTTTTGAAAAACTAGTTGGCATTCTACAAAATTTTGAGTTAAACCTCAATGAGAAAATTAAGAACAAAGGCAAAGGTGCATCATCTTCTACTCCTTCTGTGGAAAGTATTGCTTTTCCTTCAGTTGTTGACGTGTCTTCTGAATTGATTGAATTGCACAAGGAGATTGAGAAATCTGATTTTGGTGAAGACTCAATGGATTTTTTAACAACAAAGTTTAAAAATATTTTGAAAGTAAAGGGACAAAACAGATCTCCATCTTCTATCACCAAAACTGTTTTCAAAACTGAGCCTAGTAAGTTTGCTCCCAAAGAAAGTTCTTTTCAAACCACTGAAAAATCTTTTACCAATTCTTTTGCTAAACAGCCTACATCTAGAGGTAAAAATATTTATTCTATTCAATGGAGGGCTTGTCAAGGGGTTGGTCATTATGCTAATTAATGTGCTAATACTTTGAGAAAGAAATGTTTGAGTTTTTCTGCTACTCTGAGTGACAGTGATGATGAAGATCCAGGTGATCTCATCACTCTCACTGCTATACACAACTCTCAAACTGATCTTGTAGGATTTTCGGCTAATGTACCTCCGAATATAGCTGCTTCACAAACTACATCAGACAGAAGCTGTGATGACTTTCATTGCTTTAACTCTTCTGTCACTAAAGATGGTGCAAAATCTGAAACAAAACAGCTAGAAGCCTGTTAGTCCCAAAGGGCACAATAATAAGCTAGAAGGGGGGGTGAATAGCTTATTGAACACTTAAAACTTTCCATAATAATTCCAAGAGCAATCACTTGCAATCTATTAAAGAGATTGAAGTAGCGGAAGACTTGCAAGGAAGATAGTTCAAGTCTACTGGTGAAGCACTACCCGTAGACTTAGCTGATTATTGAAGTTTGTTGCTAAAGGAATAAGTTAAGGTAATGAATGACAGAATAAAACATTAAGTTAGGAACACATGTATTTTGAGATGGTTCACACTATAAAGAGTGCTACGTCCACCACCAAGGCAGTCAACCTTGAATTTAAATGTGCACTATATTTTCCACTAGTTCTATTACAGAAATATCCAATGGATCGTGTACAAAATATTTGAGTTGCGTTTGGGGGTGGGGGTATTGAATATCTTGACAAAACAGAATATTCAATGTGCAGAAGAATAGTAGAAAGGACAACAATAAGAAGCGAAAGATTAATGGTTGATGCAGATCTTCTTGTTGTTGTTGAGAACTTCGATGATCGGTTAATGATCTCTTGAATGCACTGAATGTAAAGCTTGATGTTGTTGGATAATTTCAGAGTGTTATTTATTCAGTCTTTAATGGTAGTATTTATAGCTTGGGCATTCTTGAGATCGTTTGGAGAAGGCGAAGTGAGTAACAACTCTATTAGGTTGAATGTATTAAATGCCTGGAGCTGTTTGTTGACTTCTTCTTCAACTAGTACCGAGCAGGGAATGACAAAGAGTTGTTGCAGCAACTAGCAGGTGAGCGACAGTCAGAGTTGCAGACCTGCAGTAGTTGGTACAGTCTGTATGTGTCAGTCTGTGCACCTGCTCTGTCACTTTTCAGGAGACGAAAGTCTTCATGCTTTTTCAGAAAAGCTGGAGGGACGTGTCTGAGAAGTCAACCGCTGATCTAGAGATAATTTAATTCAAATTCAAATTGATTTAGGCTGAATTAAATAATCCTCTTAAGCTTGAAATCTGGAAGATTTGGACACGCCATGCTGTTCGAGTGCAGACAAGGTCTGTCGCTGGAGGCTGCTTGAAGTCTGCTGGTGAAGCCTTCAGCCAAAGTCTTCCGCTGAAACCTGTGAAGTTTAGAAAACTATTCTAAGGCAAAGTTCTATACACAGTTGCCACGCTAATTGGTATGCAGCCCATTTAGCCACTAAGTATAGAATCTAATGTAATGAATGAACAAATGCAAATCAAGATACGGTGAGAAACAACAATCTCCTCCTATTTGCTTTTGGTCATCATTACTTATAAGTGAGGGCTATGAAAACTTTAGGATAGATAATAGCATGTCAGAAAAATACTTTTAAGTTTTATAACAGCAGACATGCCTCTATAAAAAAGAAAACGCCTCAAGTGTACAACTAATCTAAGTGCTTACAAACAGATGAGATGAAGGAAGAGGCACAAGGATTAGTGATAAACAATTCAAATACATTTAAACTGGATATCTAAATTCTAAGCAGATGTATGAATTAAAATAGTAAGAATTTAAATAGTAGACATTTTTGAAAAGAATAAGCTTTTGTATTTCAAACGAGAAGTTTAATTGTACAGAGTCTTCAAAAACAAGATAGGTACAAAGGATTAGGGATAGAAATATGAGCTACCACGACCTTTTTCCCTTTCCTTTGATTGCTCTGTCAGCTGCCTCTTTTTCTTGACGTATACGCTCAAGTTCTTCAACTCTTCTTGTGTATTCATCATTAGCAGAAGTTGGTTGTCTGGTGGAGCGAGAACGGTAGTCATATTCTTCAAGTAGTCTGTTGTTCTCCTCCATCAGAGTTCGGTTCATAGACCGTAGTTGTTTCTCATTTGTGATGGCCAGATCACGTTCACATTCAACATAGATACAATCATGTTCTACGTTGAGCATCTTATCGTTGAGTTGTAGTATTGGAGCGCGGCCATGACCCAGATGATCTACAACTTTTATGGATGCACCAAATGATCAAAGATTATGGGTTAACATTGATATATTAACCATGTATTATGATAACACCAATGCAATTTGTATAGCACAAAAATCTAGTTCATCATTCTCGAATAAAACACATTAATATAAGACACTACTTTATTAGAGACTTGGTTGAACAAGGAATTGTTTGTATTGAATATGTTGGGACTGAAAATAATTTTCTGATATTTTTTAATAGTCTAGATTTTGAAAGATTTTCCAATCTTTGAAAATCTCTTATGTTATGTGTGCCATTTGTCTTTACACTTAGTTTTTTTTAAAGGCATGATTGCATTTTGTATTTAGAAGGTACTCTAGATCATTTTATTCACATGTTTGTGCCTTTTGTTGTTGCTTGAGAATTGCATTCAAAATCAATTGTGATTTTTTTTGTTATGATTCTCACTCTCTCCTAGTTTTTGAGCAATTTTGAAGTCCACAAAGGAAAGAGTTACCTTAAAGTAGAAGGGTTGTAGCATCTTATCTTGGTACTATGGAACTTTGATTCTCATAGGTTGATCTTGAGAAAAATGGATACTCTTGGAAAAATGTGAAAGCTACCTAAATGAAAAGAGCTACCTATGAACAAGGTTTGTTGTCATTCTCTCTTAAAACTATGAATCTTTGGATTTCATGGGTTGATCTTGTGCATAATGACTTCCTTGGTAAATAGTGTGAAAAGTTCCTAATGACATGTTTTGTATAGCTTGAAATAAAGTAAAACTATACTCCAAGGGAAATAAAGTACATATGGATTTTTGTTATGAAAAATTTATGATCTTGGGAGAGAAATCTGGTTGAGAAAATAAAAAAATTGAACATAAAATTACAATTTTGGCGAATGCATCTCCCAATGCAGATGCATCAGGAACTACATCCTTCGATCTGGTCTTTATCACTTGTGTGTGATTACATTATTCTTTTGCCTAACGTTTAGTAAACATGTTTTAGGCATAAAATTTTAGGACATGCATTGTTGGTAAGGATATCAGCTTAGTGAAATTTTGTCCTAAAATAAATTGTGCAAATTAATTTCTAAAAATCGTCATGTTGAAAAATTTTTAGTGGATGTCTAATATTTGTGGGGGATAAAGAGACATTGAATTTTGGATATGGGCAACGAAAGTATTGTTTGGGTTTGATCAATTTTTGGGTAAACACTTTATTGTGTTTTCTAAAAATCTTGGATTTTTTAGAATTCCTAATAGATTGTTTCTCCCTCTTCCTTCTCCAGTCAATTAGGGGGAGAGAAATCAAGTGTTCCTATTTCTGATGAAGATGATGAATCTGATTCCTTGTAGATTCATCATTGTGATTGTTTCTCCTATAGACTATTTCATGTTTGTTTTGTATGCATGTGATTGCATCATTGGTATATTCTGATTTGTACTTAGTAGATGAGTTCTGATTTTATACATTGCACAAATTTAGGGGGAGATGAGATTCTCTAACCAATGCATGTTAGATGGTTTGATTGGTGTTGAATAAATACTTGTCATTTGATTTGATCAGAAAGGTTCAACAAAAGGGGAGATTGTAAGGGTAAAATAAAGTCGTCATATTTTCATCTATTGATTTTATTGTTATGCCCTTTCTTGGTCCAAAAGCAATGGTAAGAAGTTACCATATTGAATACATTTCTTGGTTCTAAAGCAATGGTAAGTGTTACCATATTTAAATACTTCTAAAAGCAATCAAGAGTCCATAATTAAGTTGGACAAAATCTTTGGTAATATCCTTGAATTATATTAGGAAACTAATTTAGGAAACAAATCTTTTATTTCATAACATTATGTTTCCTTGGAGTTGTTGGATTCGTATTTGTGTATAATATATTCTTTGACTTATATTTGGAAACAAAATCTATGTAATAAAAGAGTTTAATCGTTCATGGAAACAAACACCATGTTTTCTAATCCTTTAGTGTTTTGGAGTGTTCTTTGTTTCCTAATTAAATTGTAGGACTCCACCAACTTATATATATATATATATATATATATATATATATATATATATATATATATATATATATATATATATATATATATAAACGATTAAATAGAGAGCAGAATAAACAAGTGCAAAGCAGAGAGAGCAGAATATACAAAAAATCAGAGAGGAGTGCTGCTGCTGGAATTTGAATGAAGCTTGAAGTGTAGCTTCATTGGGAACTACATTGGAACTGCTGTTGCTGTTTGTCTTCCTAGTTTTTCTAGGAAGCTTATTTTTTTAATCTCACGTTTTCTCTATCTTTGTTTCTGTGTCTTTTGCTCTCAAAGACGTATTGTCTTGTGAGAGTTTTAGTTTTGGTGATTTCACATATTGTTTTGTTAAACACTTCATCATTTTTAGTGAAATATTTGTTGTCATAAGGTTGGATCTACAAGCATAGGCTTGTAGATTGTTTGATAAACATATGTGTTTAATTTTTGCTTTAAATTAAAAGTTTTTCGCCGGTTTTGAATTTCTGGTCAATACACTTCTGGATATAGCTACAGTAACAAGCTACATCACGAACAACATTGACAGATTTCGTGAATTTTAGCTATTATTTATCTTCCACTTTGAGTGGAATGGATCAAAATCAAATTACTTTTTGATCATCCACAAAAAAGATGGTTATTCTCTTTAGTAAAATTTTGGTACACCATCAATGTAATTTCATTTTTTACACAAGCGGCCTAAAAATGCATTATTTGATGAAAATTTTCTTTTCTAAACTCAATCATATTGATCTTTAATCACATGTCATCTACGACAAAAACTTGGGTCAGACGGTCTTACGGATATTTTTTATAAGACATATCATCTTTATCCGATCCACCATGTGTTGGTGGGTTGAACTGTAATAAAACAAGGCTCTATCTTACGAATTGAGATCCGTAAAACGGTTTTTCAGGAGATTTACTCATCATCTACCTACCAAATTTCTCGTAGACATAAATTTAATTTTTTAGCATTAGGTCGACTAAAGGAGTATATTTTTAAGATTTGATTCAAACTTTATAACACTACATACTTGATTTTTATAACATAGAAATAAGTAGAATACCAATTATATGGATCAAATGAATTTTCAACATAATTCATTATAGAATGAAGATTTTTAAAGAACTTGTGTAAATTTAAAATATACATTGCTGGTTTATCAAAATTAAATCCTACTCTTTTTCTAGTTCTATTCTTTCTAAAATAATTTTTAATTCTCAACAAATAAGGTAGTTATTTTTTTTTGTAATAAACATGTTTAATTAATTTCGCTTATGACCAGTGTCTCATATTCCATTAGCAAAATAATAATAAATAATGTCCTAATTGATCCGAATTAAGAAAAACAATTGACTTTATTATTTATATTGGTTTAATGTTAGTTTTTTAAAGCCCACATAATTAAAGTAGAGTGAAAAGTAAGGGTAAAGTGGTAAAAATGATGTTCTAAAAGGTAAGTTTCAAAGTGACAATTATTTTATTTTAAAAAAAAGCATGACGATAATTTAGGGACGAAGGGAGTATAATTAAGGAATTTTCTACCCGAATTTTAAAAAATATATTGAATATTTGTTTCAATCAACTTAAGAATTAAAATGTTAAATCATTTGTATAGGTAGTAAAATGTTTTAAAATTTTACGATACTATTACACATTATTACTCCCCCCGTCCCTAAATTATCGTCCTCCTTTCATTTTTCGTCCGTCCCAAAATAATTGTCCACTTTGAAACTTACCTTTTTAGAACATCACTTTTACCACTTTACCCTTACTTTTTCATTCTACTTTAATTATGGGCCACATATATATGGGCTTTAAAGAAAACTACACATTAAACCAATATTAATAATCCAGTCAAATAGGTTTTCTTAAACGGTGCGTCAGGTCAACCAGGACAATAAATTAGGGACGGAGGGAGTATTTTACTATTAGATACATCTTTTACAATTATACACTTCAAATCTCACTTTAATTTTGTACAATTATATTCTTAAAGTTTAGTAAACACAAAATTTCCTTATGATATTACTTTTTTAATTGTACAAAATAACTTCAACCATAAGTTAATTGATTAAGTATTTAAAAAAAATGAAATAACTATATTATTCATTGATGTGTTTGGATTATTACTTAATATACTACTAATAACTAATGAGGTAGTGGATAAGCAAAATAAAATAAAATAAAATAAAATATTTTAATGGAAATAATCTGTCCATGTATTTTTATTTTCAAATAATAAAACATAAAGTTGTAGGAATATACTGATAGGGATCACGCATGCGGGCCGTTTGTTGGATTTATACCACCGCTCCGGCGAGTCTTCATTAGCTTAATCTTCCGGCTATGCCTATGATCTTTGTTCAGTTATTTTACAGACAGGCGCTTTCGTTGGGTATACCGTAAGCATCAAATTCATTAACTTTCAACTGAATATTTGAAATTTCTCAGTATTATTGTTTTGATCGAGTTGATTTCTTAGTTTTGCTGATTTGCTGCAGATTCATGTTCATGACTTATGAGTTGAATTCAATTTTATGACTAAAATTAACAACATTATTGCAGAAGGTAAGTTACTCTAGAATCTAGATGATTTCACTTTCACTTTCAATGTGAATCTGTATATTAAGTAATTAACAGAAAGCGATTCCGATTAGTTTATGATATTCAAGGTTGCATTGTAATTAAGATTTAAGTGACTTCTTTTCGTTTTTGCCGATTATTTGATCTGCATCAGCTTGTTGGACTCAACAAATTCGGCAGTGAAAACCTTTTTGTTAGATTTACACCCAGTGCCAACCTAGATTCCAAAAGAGCACCTACAATTGAATGCACAGATCTTTACATTATACAAAATATGGTGCAGGCAAATTCAATAATAATATAAAGAAGGTGACTGGGTCTGGGTTATATCAGACAAACCCCCTTAAGATGCAAGTACGGATTGGAACCCCACAATTACAATAGACTTGTTTGAAGTATTATTGAGTACCTTTGACATACACTGAGACTAAAGGATTGAAGTTGATAAGGTTGCCACCCATTTTGTGGTGGACTGGACACGATGCATAATGGAAAACATTTAATGATTCAATCACTGAATGGGTACTGTTCATACCTAATTTCACAATCGTAGAGCACGGACCGAGCCCCGATCCGACTATCACAAGTATTGAACATGTCGGTTTTGGCTGCACCAAGACAGGTCTTGCAATCTGAACTAGTGAGATTTTGGTTACAAGCAGCATGACCATAGGCAAATGCATTCGGATAAGGAGAAATGTTGCGGTGGTCATAACCTTTGCAAGAGGGGGTAACACTCTCCAGATCTGCTAGGATGTAGGTTAGACTTATGGTGAATGGATCATCTTTTGCATACACGCCTGAGTTACAAAGGACTCTGCTCACATTGATGTTTGGAGCACTCTCAATAGCATCCCATAAACTGAACTGTACAAGTGACAAAGTTACGATCAGTCTAATCTTAGAAAGAAGACCCATTCTGCAATGTTTCTCTTCCCTTTCCGATAAGATATCAAGCTTTTGAAATGGGTCTCAATCTATTGGTTTCTCCACCAGATCAGACAATGTCCTCTTACTCCTGTCCTTAGTGGCTTATATTGTTCTTTGCTATTCTTTTGGCCAAATTACTTCTTTTCACCAAGGTTGCCACCAAATCCCAGATTGACACTCATACTAAGGATTGTGCCACTTTAGTATTCAAGTTATCATTTCTCTCACTTTACCACCTCTTGTCTATTGCCGTTTTATGGACATTAAATCACACGCGGTGTGATGGTTATTTTGGTCTTTTTATGTAAAAATTAAAACCAAAACCAAAATTTTATTTTGGTATTTTTATTTTAGTTCATTTTTAGAGCATAAACAACAGAGGATCAAATGGTGAATCAAATCGAATCAAACCAAATCTTTGCTTATAACGGTGTATCTAAATAAAATCTAAACTAATTCTTATATGATTTGGTTTGGTTTTGATCAATATATGCTACAAATCAAAAGCAAATAAAAAAATAAATCATCAAAAATGCTAAAGGAATATCATTTGCCATAAAGAAAATCAAACCAAATGGCTGAAGCACAAAGCTACCGTGTTTTGGGCTTTTACAACCCAAAACATGCTCGTTTAATACCGAAACATTAAAACCAAATGGCTGAAGCACAAAACTACCATGTGTTTCAAATGGTTGCATAACGCTAACTTTTTCTTTTCTCCTATAAATAGTTTTTCAAAACAATTTTTTCATTACATTCAAACATATATTTTACCTTAATTTTTTTCTCATTTAACTACCTAAAATTTTGCTAATACCCAAACTCCACACAATTTACAAGCTCCTCAAAATTTGCAAGCTCCTCTGAATGTTTAAGCTCCTCCAATATATATTTTTAATATTTTTTATGTTTTAAGAACATATATTTATTATTGAAAATAAAATTATTATTTTTAAATAAATATTTTGAAAGAATGTAACTTTAAATAAATGTTATGAAAGAATAAAATATTTCGTTGTGAGTTCATGTTATAAAGTTTTTTTAAAAATTTATGGAATTTAGAGAATATATTTAAAATGAAAAAGTTTATAAGTTGATGACTTGCCAATTGTCATGCTGGATAAACCTTTTTAAAAAGTTGATGAGTGTGAATGTCTTAATGTCTTACTTCCTTCAATCACCATTAACTAAACCCTCCCTCCTTCCATAAATCTTTAGATAACAATTTGCAAATTGCTTTTTCTTCATCATCAAATTAGTTAGATATTTTGATTCTGTTAATTAAGAGATAAAACCCAGGAAGTTTTTTACGCAAAGAAACCGGGAAAATCAAAATTGAATCTTGGGATAGAAATCAGGGATTACAAAATTTAAAGATTTCTTACAAACCGACCCAATTGGATTTTGTGAAGCGTTTATCGTTGGTGTTTTTAAATATTACTTTGGTGATTTGGGAAAAGGTTTGATTGGAGATTGAGTGCCTCGGAGCATCCCCATTCTACTCTTCTTATTTATGGAGAGTGAATGCATAGCTAATTAGAGAGAGAGACATAGCCAACTACGAGAGAGAGAGAGAGAGAGAGAGAGAGAGAGAGAGTTTTCTCCCTAAATAGGAAGAAGAAAAAAGAATATTCCTAAGCATGTGTGTGGCCGGTTTTTTTGGGAGGGGGGAAAATGAATTTTTTTTTATTAGGATGTGTAAAAGATTATACAATAAAAGATATATTTTTAAGTGGGTAAGAAGAGAAAAAATGTATAGATGACGGTGAGATCGGACTAAAAAGATGAAATAGGATAAGTGCATTGGGAATTTGGGATGCTCTTTTGGTTACATATTAGAGAGACACGACCGAAGTAGACCTGGGGTGAGACGGCGGCCAGATTCAGGCCAGATCGGAGCTCCGGCTACAGGAAAGAAGAGCGAGAGTCGCCACATGCAATAGAAACACCCTGGGCGTGAATTGCCTCCAAAGCTGCAGAATAGGGCTCAAATTTCTTGGAGCCTAGGTTCATAATCAAGCAAATCTAAAAGAGGAGATCAGACATCACGTTCGCGGTCCGCCATCATTCTCATCGCCCTTGCACTTTGATCATCTTCTTGTCTGCTGTTGTTGATCTTCTACCCCTGAAAAGCTTTTCGTAAATCGTGGTTAGGGCTGGCGATTGAGAGGGTTGGATCGGGCATGCGTTGGGTTGAAACTGATAACGGGTCGTGACCCGTTATAAACCAAAGTTAAACGGATCGAAATGTGTAATGACTCAGAACGGATCAACCCGTTTCGACCCACAATAATGGGCCGAAAATGGGCGACAGGACCGACCGGCTTTAACTCGACCTAAATCAACCCGTTATTTTTTGGGTCAAAATGAGTTGGATCGGATAATTTTCAAGTTGGGTTGGACGGATTAACGGATTTTGGGTTGTAATTGTCAGGGCTAATCGTGGTTCATATGTCCACAGTTATTTATGAGAATCATCTTCTCTGTCAATTTTTACAGGAACTCTAGTTGGGTTCTCTGGCCGTCATCAGCTCCTTGCCACTGCTTTGATTGCAAGGATACCATAATTCTTGTCTGAAAGAGGATTTGGATCAGGTATTAGATTCAGCTGAGCCCACCCAATTCCTATATCCAACTGTTGTTAGATTCAGCTGAGCAAAAAGAAAACCCACATCAGACACATACCCGCAGTTCTTGACCCAGATCCTGAAGTGGCTTTGAGAGAGATGGGATTCGTGTTGACTGGAATGGGGTGGGGAAGACGAAGATGGGTAAATGCGATAGCATAGGTTTTTGTTTTATTTTTACATATAAGACCAAAATAACCTGCACTTGCGATTTAACGTTGATTTTAAAACGGAAATAGACAACGGGATGTGTAAGCTGGGGACAAATGCCAACCTTGAATACTAAACGGACACAAACCTTAGAAATGGATGACAAACTGGGATTTGATGAGCTTGTAAGAAAGTAATTTGGCCTATTCTTTTTGTTTGTTAGTTTCCAGCACAGCCCTTTTCTTTCTATAATTCATAAGCAACATATGGGAAACAAACAAATGATTGACCATTTCTTACTGAAGATAATGTATTATTGGTGGTCACTTGTCCAGTTGTTATTGGATGAGTATACAGGAAGGAAGGCCGATTAATATAGTGTAACCTTAAACATTTTCATATGCAAGAAACCTGCTGTACATTTCCAGGTACCGCTGCTTTATCATTATGCAAGAGAAATTACCACATCTCGCCTCTAAGCCTCACAATGTCAAAGCACTTGGGGCCGTCACATGTGGTATGTAATATTGAGTCTGTACATGAAAACTTAGCAACTATAGGCTCTTGATTTCCAAAAGATCTTTGATAGTTAACAAGTGCTTAACATTTTCTCACTTCTATAATTTACACATACATTTAAATAAACGGTATGAGGTGAGCATTGTCCTACATATACAATATATGTAGGATATACATATATCTATATTATACGGGTTTTACTGGGTTCTTATCTTCTCAGCTCTAAATCCCGTGACCCGTAAACATATTTGCATGTTAAAATGCCAAATTTTGGCTTTAGTGGATATGTACAGCAATGGATACTCGCTGCTCAAAAAACTTGGCTATTTAGTTTCAAAACTAGCAATCTCTCCTAGTTCTTCCACATCTTTGGCTAATAGTTCCACCTTTCGCACCGTCTCCATCAATAGGAACAGAAAAGTTGTAGTGGCAAGACCTTCGCCATTCGCAAGTGCCCCTAGCTTTGAAGGAGACATAACTTGGCTTAGCTCTAATTTCATGGACTGCAACTTTGGAGCTATCAAAACTTTTGACCGGCATTTCTTCATCTTGTTGATGCTTTCTCCTAGCTCCCTCAGAGTCCATCCTAGCGACAACCCAACTATTTCACATGGTTCTCTGATTACCTCTCGTTGTGTTGTTGAGGGCTGGCAACAGAAATCAGTAAACTTAGTTATGCAAGGTGACATAGTGCAAAGTCTACTAAGTTTTCCGTTCAGGCATTTGAGTCTTTGACCATGTTTATTATGAAATTTAATGATTGATTGGCTTAAACTAGAGAAATCAATGAGCATTGCAGACCTGTCTATTTGATTCAAGGCATGCTTTCATTGAAAGAATGTTAGCTGCAAGCTCTCTAAGCGACTCCCCAATCTGTAGATATTTCTGCCAAGGATAATAAAATCCAAATCTCCCATGCCATGGTTCCCACCTTGCAAAATTTGCCTGCAAATTAAGCGGAAAATTCTTTATGTTCACTCTGTATTGGATAGGATATGCGATGGTAAGAAAGAAATTGATAATAGAAATGATGACTTTAAATCCGACGAAATCCTTCTAGTGGTTGATGTTAAAGTTTTTCCATTCATGTCCAATTGGCCTAAATTTGTTTTTGAAGATACGATGAAGGAACATATTGGATAGTTTAAGAACGTTTTTGTTTAGGAGAGTGTTTGTAAGGAATTTTAGTCCAATAACTAATTAAGATTTAAGCACAGCCTTGCCATTAAAATGAGTTGACAGGAATAAGAGATATACCAGAGACTCGTCACCTAACTTTGAGTGTAACACCGAGTTGCAACTGTTGACAATAGAGCTTGGCTGTTTTTCTTTTTCGGTGATGATGAAGTATTCCTCCAAACATTCTACACAATAATCATGTAAGTTAGGCAGTTATGTCATGTGTTCTTAATTTTTTTGCTTATACCACAAATTTTTAAAATCATTTCCTTTTGTTTTTCTTAGGCACCTTCAATGCCGCATGCTAGTTTATCAAACTTTGAGGATGTCAAGTAATGGAGCTCATCGCTAGCCCACATGGGGAATATAAGTAAACTGGTGAATATGCAGACACCAAAACCCATGCCAATTGTTGATAGACGCTCCCGGGCTAATTTCATGACTTTATCTGCACGCAACCCAGATACGATGACCAGATTGAAGGTAAGGATGAAGATCATTACCCCATAGTCATATCTCCTTTTAATGCTTGGAACCAGTCGAGAGTATGTCGCAACAGCACCTATTCATGATCACAACCATGTTCATTAGTAATGATGATGGTGCTCACTGCTCAGAACACAGCTCAAATAAATTTTATGCAGAATTTTCCAGTTTTAACTGTGCGCTCAATAGTCTGAGCCAAAGAAGAAGAGGTTGTTTGTTGTCATAAGTGTGTTTCGTCTCAGAGGCAAGGATTTGAAACCTTTAGCTAGTTGAAAGCTCAGATAAAAGAATGTGTACACATCAGACAAACAAAATTAATTTATAATGCTCATAAGGGAGAACAGAGTGGTATGGGAAGGGGCAGCTAATGGCTCGTTCTCGGTTAAGCTGTTCTACCTAAGACTGTTGAGCGAAAAATAATTCATTCCCTTGGAAAGCTGTTTAGAAGTCAAAGGCTCCGTCTAGAGTGGCCTTTTTCACGTGGGAAGCTGCACGTGCAGCCATCCTCACAGGGGGTAACTCGAGGGGTAGGAGGAAGATTTATGTTAAATGGTGCTACCTGTGCAAGGGAGACGGAGAGAGTGTTAATCACCTTCTTATTCACTGTCCAGTGGCGAAGGAAAACCGAGACTTCATGCTTAATCTTTCACATCGTGTGGGTTATGCCTAGATAGGTAAATGAGCTCCTTTTTTGCTGGACTCTGTATAAGAAAAGGAGGAGGAGCAGTATATGGGACACAACTCCATTGACCGTCAGTTGGACTTTGTGGAGAGAAAGGAATAGCAGGGTGTTCAAGAATGTGGAGCTTAGCGTGGAAAGGTTGAAGGAGCGGATTATCAAAACCCTCTTTCTTTGGTGCTCCGAGTCTACGTCGGCTGCGGACAATTCTTTTGTAAATTTCATGGACAGTTTTTCGATTAGTAGTTGACTGTATACTCCCGATGTACATAGGCCGTGTCACCTTTTTGGCGCAAGTTAATATTACTTATAAAAAATATTTATGACAGTTTGAAGAGTGGTAAAAGATTAGTCCGTTGCCGATGGCGTGATAGGCAACTGCTGCTTCTTAGTCACTCTTTGAAAGATAAGACAAATAGCAGGTCCAAATTGTTTCACATCACGTCATCAGTTCTAAAATAGTTTGAATAGCTTTACACTATGGTAAAACATAAAGCATCATCACCAGTTTTTCATACTATCAGGAAAATACTTGTATATTTTGAACAGTGTTTCAAATCTAAGGAAGGAAATTTACGTCAGAACAGTGATCATCATGTGTATACTTACCAAATATAAATACGGAAGTGCCAACTACAATTGCATTGCCAACCTGCCCAAATTCGTCTGCAACGATTGCTGCCAAACACCCCAATCCCCCACCGACTATAGTTCCAATACCGCGATTCAATCCTTTGCTTAGTGTAGCACCTGAAAACATGTTACAAGATTAATCATCATGAGACTCATTATAAGAGAGTTAAGTTTTTGTATGTGAAATATGAGGAGAGAGAGATACAAATTATATGAATAAATCACTGAAGCTTGCTATTTTAGTAACTTTTTGTGTCAACGACCAACCTGCGAAGAACTCAAAGACCACGACAACAGTCATGATAGCCCACATGGCATTTTCGCCAACTTGCTGAAAGAGTGGATCGAGGAGATAGAGAAGCGAAACCAAAACTAAGGCAATTCCAACCTTGACACTGTGGATTACTTTTCTCATGTCATGCTTACAAATGTTTTCTATAAGAGCAGAAATATTAGAAATGGAAGGAAATTGAAGTTTCTTCTTCTGGTTGGGAGCTTCATTTGGAATGGCTATTATCGTTGAGTTCATGGTTTCTATGTTGCTTTGTACTTGTTTCCCCTTTTCTTGGATATGGGAAGTTGAGTCGTAAGAATGCACTTATATATACATACCTATCCCATGAGGCATGAGATATAGAACATGTAAAAGTGACTTGCTCTCTTCTTGAAAACGATGGAACATGGCTAACCATAGGTTCACATATGTATTTATTAGTATGAGGATTCATTTGTGAGCTTAGTGAGCTAAGTGGAACACACTTGCCTGTCGCTTGTACCCTCTAAAACAAAATTATGTGGAGAATTGTCTTTTCGCAACAGCGAGTGCAATGCTGCTATTTTATCAAGGGTAGTGTGATGTAGCCCTGGTTAATTATGATTTGACTGGAATAGTGCAAATAGGGGTTCAGTTAGATCATCGAGCACCTCATATGTCCATCAGTACCAAACATAGGTTATAGGTACATGACCTTCTTTCGCTTTCCAATGAAGATATGGCTACTCCGATCAACTTTCATTTGGCTTAACATTTCTCTGTCATGGCTGTTTTTTGTGTAAAATGGTACTGCTCACTTTTCCCAAGAAAGATATCGGGTGTTCAAGTCCACTAGAGGCATCATTTGTTCCCTCCAACCTTTAAACTAAATAAATGAGTTTGGACAGTTTGTTCAAGCTCAGTTCCACTACTGAGTGAACTAGCCTGAGTCGAGCTTATGTACAAGCTTTACTTGCTAAATTTTGAGATGAAATTAATTGTTATTTAAATCTGGCAATGTTTAATTGGCACCTAATCTTTCATGAATCACGTGTATTGGTAAAAGGAATCCTTAATCTTTTAACCTAATATCTTGAACTCTTACAATATTTCTTTTTTGATAAATAACTCTTACAATATTGCATTAACAATTTAACATGACCTATGAACTGAGAAAATTATACTTATAACCCCTAAATGTTTTAGCACTCACGAGCCTACAAGCAAAGCCTTGAGCATAGAAGTTGTGTACATGTGTGGACGCTTGGTCCATCTGGAGAAGAACTGAGCCTGAGCGAATTGAAGCTCTTAGCCGAGCTGTTCATGTGCAGGTTGGTTCATTTGCAGCCTTTTTATGGTAACATTGCTGAGATGCGCGCTAAATGAGTCAAAGGAAGATAGATGATTGGAATACAAAATCAGAAATGTGAAGGTTGAGACTTTGAAATTGGTGATCATCTAGTAGAAAATGACACCACCAGAACCTATAGTGAAGAATGTTGTGTTGATCCACTATCTCTTGTCAATTACGTATATGTGTTGCCTGCTTTTGATTCCCAGTATTTGAAGTTTTTAGTTTTGAAATACCATATTGTCTAGAGTTATGTGCCATTCTTTGTGAGAATAATATGCATGATACTTCCTCCCTTCTCTCCCCAAAAAAAAGAGAGTCGTATTTGACGAGTCATAGTTTTTATTACTGTACTTTTGGTTCTCTATTTTTTCTTTAAATTGCACCAGAGTTATATATTTTTGTATGGCACGTTAGATATAATATCATATCTTTGAAAATAAAACAATTGGAAAAATATTAAGAGTTGAAGCTTAATGCGACTCTCTTTTTGCGGCAAACCAAAAAAGGAATTATGGGCATTTTTTTCTCAGAGGTAGGGAGTAGATCATTTTTGTGCTGAATCCAAAACTCACGGAATTTCAATGCACTTCAGTTCATTTAAGATGAAAAGTTATCCAGAGGGGCATGCTCAGGAAATCTTATATTAGTTGCAAGTCAAAGTGTTCTTATTTCATTTATATTTCGTTTTCTCTGCTAGATATACAGGCCTACTAGCTCAAGTTGATACCATTCCTTGATTTGCTCGAAAGAATTAAAAGAAATAAAAAACCCTCATATTTCCTTGGGATTGCCTTTACATCATGAAAATGTGAAGGGTTCAGTATTGATGACACTTTCCTGAATGTTGATCTCACTTTCTAGGGAAGAGGCTTAAGAGTAGAAGGCGTCAGTAATTTATAACCATCATTATACGGCATATGGGTTCTCGGTTAGATGTTACAGTGCTATTTTTATACTACTATTTAAAGATCTACATTGATCTCCATGGGACCAATCTGTTACTCCAATTTATATGGCTTCTATTTTAATGTTTAAACATGAGACTGCAGGCCCTGAATCTTTAGATTAAGACTCTCAGGGAGAATTCTAAAATATAATAACCAGCTAAGGAAATCCTCCTGAGATTAACTAATTAATAGTGACTCCTGCTCTCTATGAATGATGAATGATGACGTGGGGAGATTTAATATTGGAAAAGCCGAGGTGAACAGAAAAGGAAAGCATTGGGAATTTCCTTAATTATCAATCGTACCAAAATCTGTACCTCTCATGATAGCTTCTTGCACTAATTATGTTGATCTCCAGCACCAAAAGTCAAAAGTTATAAAGAAATTGGAGACGCGTTTTAAACAAGGGAGACATTCCTTCTGATGGATGAGATTCAAAAAGTAAGGCTCAAGGTACTTCTGGAAACTTCATTATCAACTAATTATCAAGCCAACCAGTACACAGTAACTGTATTCGTGGGCAGCCTCATGCTCACTTCTTGTCTATGTCTTTTCATAACGTGTGTTTAATATCCCCATTGATTAAATTGTTTCTTTTTATTCTATTCCTGCTTGGACAGTACAAATGTTGAAATTTGAAACATTTACCCACTTCACTGCTCAAATGCTTAGTAAAAATTGGTTTCTGGAAGTTGTTAAATGCTTGATACTAATTAAAGTGTAGACTAATCGTCAAATTTGCTGGTGATGAGTGCCTTTACATGTTCACATACTTTGTCTTTTGTTTTTTGATCACTTGTTGAATAAGATAACAAAATATTCACTTAACCTGAAATTTTCTGGATCTGGTAATCGTGTTGATTGCAATGATGAGCATATTTTAATTTTTGTCATAGGTACATCACAAATTAGAACTTCTCGTCTTACTAAAAAGGTTATTAACCAGCTAAGGAAATCCTCCTGAGATGAGCTAAATAATAGTGACTCCTACTCTATATATGAATGATGACATGGGGAGATTTAATATTTGAAAAGCTGACCGATGTGAACAGAAAAGGAAAGGCAAGCACTAGGAAATGGGAATTCTCTTAATTTATTAATCGTACCAAAATCCGTACCTCTCATGATGCTTCACGCACTAATTATGTCGTTTTGCAGCACCAAAAGTCAAAAAGTTATTAAGAAATTGGCGAACACGGGAGGCATTCAATTCCTTCTGATGGATGAGATTCAAAAAGTAAGGCTCAAGGTACTTTCGGAACTTGCACTATCAATTGGCATTCAATTCCTTCTCATGCTTGCTTCTTGTCTATTCCTTTTCATAACGTGTGTTTGATATCCTCATTTACTCTGCTTCACTTATCAAATGCTTAGTGTAAATTAGTTTCCAAGAGACTACAAACTGTAATGGGGATGATTTTGTTGTTATGGGGTCACTGGGCTGCCTAGAGTGTTGGAAAAATGAAAGTTAATTGTGTGTAAACTCATTAGTCCCACCTAACCTATTGACGAGAAAGGAGCGGCTGCTGTATGGTGAGTAGACCATGCTTAGGCTTATGGTTGGAATGGAATTAATGGGTAATGGCCAATGGGCCGCCTAACAGCTAATTTACGTCTCTACAAACCAACCCATGAGCATGAGCTACTAGAAAAAAGATACACGGCTGTGTTTTTATATGTCTGACATCAGTAATGTAGGTATGCATACCAAAGAATACACTCCGTGGCACAGAATTGTTTATATTTGATGATTGATGTCAGTATGTCACTGCTTTGTCCTAGAATCATCACGTACAAGAGAAAAGTGCTGCTCTTGTTTGCGAGCAATAGTATTTTGCTCTCTCTCTCTCTCTCTCTCTCACCTACACACGCACTGGCGCATGCACATAGACACAAACATACATGCACACAGACAGGACACCCACCCACGGACCCACCAATGCACAATATTAGTATTGGAGAATTCTTCAATATTGTAACACATTTTAATGAAAAGTTTAGGAAAGTAAAGACGATAAGTGGAGACTCCACTAGTTCACATAGCCCTGCACCCTCTTGCTTGCTGCAACTACAAAGCAAAATGGAGAACATGCTGGCCTTCCATGAGTTAATGCACTTATAGATAACACATCACCACTAATAACCTTATCTTATTATTTCACACCTAAATTAGGTTTATGTCACTCCCTAGTCCGTCCCACTTGCTCTCTTTACTCTATACGATACACCTACTGTCAGAGAATAACGAGAATAATGTTTATTATTTATTTATTTGTAATTAATGTATAGAGGTAGTTACCTATTATAATTATTTCCTTATGTGTAATCTTTTTTCAATTGTAACTCTAATTGTAACCCTGCTTGTAACCTCTGCTCGCTCGACCCGCGGCCATATCAAACAAATCAAGGACCACCTTAAGCGAGCATCCAAAAGCACTCATGCTTTCATATCCTTGCTTGCAACTCGCTTCTCGCTCAAAGACCTCGACGACCTTCACTATTTTCTTGGCGTTGATGTTGTTTCCCGCCCAAGTGGACTCCTCCTCTCCCAGCGAGGTTACATAACCTTATCGATCCCTCACACGTACGTGCATGCTCGCCCGGTGGCTACTCCCCTCGCCAACCCTGACACTTCTGGCACTGCCCTCACTGATCCTACAGAGTTTCGGGATGTGGTCGGGAGCCTTCAGTATCTTTCCCTTACTCGCCCCGATGTCGCCTCTGCGGTTAACAAACTCTCTCAGTTCATGCATAGGCCGACCAATGAGCACTGGAATGCGGCCAAGCGTATTCTCTGCTATCTATGCAGGTCTACTGCTACTGGAATTCTTCTTCATCCTTAGTCTCCCCTAGCTCTCCATGCGTTCACCGATGCCGACTGGGCGGACAACAAGGATGATTATAAATCCACAAGTGCATATGTTGTCTACCTTGGCTGCAATCTGATCTCTTGAAGCTCCAAAATATAGCGCATTGTTGCTCGCTCCTCGACTGAGGATGAATATCGAGCTCTGGCCGCAACAGCTGCCGAGGTCTGCTGGATCACATCTTTCCTCTGTGAACTGGGTCTTGCCTCCTCGGCTCAACCTGTCATTTAGTGTGATAATGTGGGCGCCACTAGCATGTACTGCAACACGGTGATGTGGGAGCAAGTCAAATTAGCATTATGATATAGTTTATTTATTTTAGTTATTTATAATTATATTGTAATTTTTGGAATTATAATGTAGAGGATAATATTTTTATATTTAGAGGTAGATTTAAGCAATTTAATGATGTTTTAAAGTCCTACTAGGTTACTATATAGGTTAGGCTAGTTTTTAGAAGGTTTTAATTATTTCCCAATCTTTATGAGTCCTATAGATATAGGCTATGATGTGATTCCGAATTTAGCTTGAATTATAAGAATTGATTTGTATTCTTCCAGTTTTCGGTATTCTTTGTGAATCAACGAAATTGATGTCTAAATCGTGGTAGGTTTTAAACCTCAACAGATTTGGATGCCTAGATCGTGGTAGGTTTGCGAACCTCCACAGGATTTAGAAGATCATCATTGGTAGTCATGCACGATATCAACAGCTTTGATATTGATCGGTTACTTCAGTTACTTCCACTGCATCACAAAATTAACTTATTTTTTCCATAGATAACTAGTTAATGGGATTACAATCTATAAGTTTGTTTCTGGGAGAGGATATAATATTTGTTGGATATTTCCTGATGACGAGTCCTTGATGAAATCACAATGCTTAATCTTAAAATTAACTTGTTCCAAGTAGTACACAGAACCTGATTTACAACTCAGCTTATTGTTTGTCGGTCTCAACTACTTGGGTATAATTACATGAACTTGTTGGCATCTCTCAATCATATAAAGTAAATGGTTCGCGTAATTCTCCCCATTCATGCCATCCTTTACCCTTACCTATGTCTTTAACTCTTAACTAGCATACTCGATCGTTACGTTAGTCTTATACTGTTTAAAGTTTAATCTGCTAAACGAGCATAGTTTGAAAGTTGAAACATTGATTCAACTTTTGACAATATCTGCAGGCTGCTGGGTCATATTTGATAAACAGGATGATTCTTACTTTACCTGAATTCAAGAGAGAAAATAAAACCAAAGTCATGCATGCATACATACAGTACAAGACAGAAATAATGTCTTTCGACTAGGTTATGGTATCGTATCATGTCATCGAGGACTCGTCATCTGGAAATATCCAACAAATATTATATCCTCCCCCAGAAACAAACTTATCGAATGTAATCCCATTAACTAGTTGTCTATGGAAAAATTGAGTTAATTCTAAGATGCAGCGGAAGTAACTAAAGTAACCGATAAATATCAAAGCTGTTGAGATCGCGCATGACTAGATGATCTTCTAAATCCTGTTGAGGTTCGCAAACTTACCACGATCTAGGCATCCAAATCCTGTTGAGGTTTAAAACCTACCATGATTTAGGCTCAAACTTGTTCAACATGGGAAGTTCGGAAATTCCAAACTGGCTTTGTAAGGTAGGTTGAATTGACATATCTGGGCATGATAAAAACAATCTTTGGCTCCATTTCTGGCTGCAATACGTAAACAATCTTGCTCGATGGTAGTGGAGGAGATGGGTGAAGACTATGATGTGGGCGTCAAAGACTACGATGTGGGAGTCGTTGCCTATGATTTGGGTGTCGTTGCCTATTATTAGAGGCAACGACGTCCAAATTATTGGCAACGATGCCCAAATTGGAGGCAACGACGCCCAATGTTTTGAGCCCCACAAAAATGAACGATGCCCAATCATGTCTCGGTGTTATTAATTAGGCATCGTTTCTTTCAATCATGCCTCGATGTTATTAATTAGGCATCGTTTCTTTAATATGATGACATACTTCGCCTAAATTAGAGGCAACGACGCCCAAATTGGAAGCAACGATGCCCAATGTTTTAAGCCCCACAAAAATGAACGACGCCCAATCATGCCTCAGTGTTATTAATTAGGCATCGTTTCTTTCAATCATGCCTCGATGTTATTAATTAGGCATCGTTTCTTTAATATGGTGACATATTTTACCCAAATTAGAGGCAACAACGCCCAAATTGGAGGCAACGCCGCCCAATGTTTTGAATCCCACAAACATGAACTACGTCTAATCATGTCTTGGTGTTATTAATTAGGCATCGTTTCTTCCACAAAAATGAACGATGCCTAAAAAATTTTGTCGAACACACAAATTGAGACAGTGGCTCTGTGTGCGTGTTTTTCCTTCATTAAGGGTATTTTTGTCATTTTTTTTCAAAAATGTATTGTAGCAGTTTAAAAAAATAATGATGAACTTTTATGATTATAATTCTACTGTGTGGTACCGGCCCGTTATCACCCTATTTAGTAGGGGTGGCTGAGCTACTAAAGTGCAGTGCCCAATACATAGTCTTTGGGCTTTAGAGATGTTAGATGCCCGCGGGCTTGGGCACACCTGGGCCTTCAAGTTCTAATGCCCATCTAAGCCCGGTCCGGCCCATCATCACATTATGTTTTTAAATTTTAAATATATTATAATTATACAATTAATCTATTATTGTTTATTAATATTAGATAATAGATATATCATATATAAAATTATATATAAACCAAATCACAAATTATAATATTATATTATTATAAACTACTATAATATAATAATATATTATACGCTAAGTTACTAAGTACTATAATATAATAACATCTAACACTATAATATAATATGATTAACATCTAACACTAACGTCTAACAGTAACATAAAAGTTAAAACTAAAGAATCAGATTTTAATTAGTCAATTACTAAACTATTATATTATATTATTATATGCCTATATGGTGATATACCAAAACCAAAAGGCAAACTACTGAAACTAGCAAAGCAAACAGACAAAGAAAAACCCTAAAAATCTAAAACAGGCGATTGCTACTCTGCTAGTGCTACCGCCGCCTACCAGCCTTCATGAGTTCATCATGTTCATGCCTTGCGGCCCTTGCCTACCTTCGTAACTTCGTTAGTTCTTCACTTCTTTGATTCGTTCCTTCGTCTTTCATGGCAATGAATTGATGGGCTGAAAGTTGAGACCCAAAGTTTAAATGAGAAAACAATAAAATTATTAAAAAACATAAATAAATGGCTGAAGAATGCTCCACTAATGCCCGTGGGCTGATCAATAACTGGGCTTTTAAATCTAATGCCCTTGATGGGCTCACATTGTTGCCCAACACCCTACTATTTAGTTACTGTACTTCATAACTCAATCCAAAAAATTGGGCTGATGAGAAAGCCACTCCCAAATAAAGATTCAATTTTAATGGCCCAAACAGAGTGCTGCTTTCAAGTCAAAGACCACAGGCTGGACTCTAACTTTCTCTTGAGCCCTTAACAAACAAGCCTTAGAGATCATAAAATTACTTGGGCAAACGCTTTCAAGACAAATAGGTAATTAGACTAATTAAATTTGAAAAAATTACGGCCGGCTCACTTTCCGAAGATTTTAACCGTTCTAATAACTTTTTTTTTCAATCGAAAAAGGGCATTTTTTGTGGTAAAATGCATGCAATACCGTTAATGAGTCTGATGCATGCTATAAAATGAATCACGTTGCTGAATACATTCATTTTGTGAACCGCGGTGCAAAACATTTTCTTTACATTCATTTACACAGTGATATATAAATAAGTGAACCGCGATACAAAATACATGTTTTACTTCAATTTCTGTATTTAAACGTAAATAATATAAAAACTAATGAAATGTTAATATTATATATCAAAATACATCGAAATACATGGTTTATTGTAAAATTAATAATTGAACTTTGCCAAGAAATACATAAAAGTTTAAAGAGTGGTTCAAGATAGGATTAATAAAAAGACTGCAGGAGAGATTGAAGTCTAGGCATGGATCAAACTCAAGAAAGAATTCATCTTAAGAAATCTTCATAGATTGATTCATGTGGTTGTTTATCATCAAATTCCTTCTCAAGCTTTATCATCAATATCATAAAGATGAAGGGAGAAAGGGATGCTTTTTTTATTTAAGATTGGTATGCATCCGAGAATCATAAAGCTTGAGAAGGCATTTGATGATAAACAATGACTAGAAATAAATAATTTTGATGGAGCTATTGATGTTATGAAAAAAGAAGGAAGAAATGACGGTACATATTTAAAGACGAAATAAGGAAGAAAAATGGGTTGTTATCATTAAATTTTGGGTGTTGATATACGTGTTGGGTAGTTTACTTCTTTTAATATTAGTTGTTGATATTCTATTCATTTTATATATCGCGGTTCACATAATGTTGCAATGCGTTTCACATATTTATATATCGCGATACAAAATAACATTTTTATAAAATGATAGTTTTGCACCGCGATATATAATTATGTGAACCACGATGAAAAACCATGTGAACTTTGATATATCTTTTTCAAAACTTTGACAATAAAATAAATATAATTGATAGTTTTGCATCGTGATATATAAATAAATGAACCGTGGTGCAAAAACCATGTGAACTATGATAAATCTTTTTCAAAACTTTGACAATAAAACAAATAAAATTGATAGTTTTATACCGCGATATATAATTATGTGAACCACGGTGCAAAACCATGTGAATTGTGATATATCTTTTTCAAAAACTTTGATAATAAAATAAATAAAATTGATAGTTTTGCACCGCAATATATAAATAAATGAACTGTGGTGCAAAAACATGTGAATACATCCAGTCATTTGTAGCGCGCCTCTTGCTCATTAAGGGTAACGCAGTATTTTCGCGTTCAAAATTGACTTTTTCCAGTTTTAAAAAAAATGTACTTAAGCGATTAGAAACTTAAAAAAGTGGAGACTTGAATTTTACCCATTAAATTTTGGAAAATTTGCGGATCGGTCCAACTTTCAAAGTTTCTAATCACTATAGTACTTTTTTTTCAATCAGAAAAAGACACTTTTGTACGTGAAAAGACAACGATACCCTTAATGAGTATGAAGTGCGCTGAATAGATGAACCGCAATGCATTGACTATTGAACCGTGATTCATCAATTTTATTGCATTAATTTTTACATCGCGGTTTAATAGCTTAATTTCATATTCTTATTGCATCGCGATTTATCAATTTAATTGCATTAATTTTTGCACCGTGGTTCAATAGTTTAATTGTCTATTCTAATTGCACCGCGGTACCAACTTTTATATTCCGTGATTAATAAAATTTTTGAACCGTGATACATATATCTAATCCAAGTTGCACCGCGGTATCAATTTTTATTTACTGCGATAAATTAATTTTTTAAATTGTGATACATAAAATATTATTAATCCATTTTTGCACCGCGATACAAAATGATAATGAATCAAACCATGTCCTCCACCTTCTTCTTTCATCTCCTCCGCCGTAACCCTTCTTCTTCCCCTTCCTCCTCGGCCTTCATCCTACTGAAAAATTATTCATCTCAGCACAAATCCATTACAGATCGATTCTCGTTTCGTTGCGTAATAATGGTGATTTTTGAATACAAAGTGTATTGTCAGAGCTGTTGAAAGAGATTATGACATTTTCGAAACAATAATACAAAAAGTTATCTTTTGTAATTGAAAAAAAGAACGTTAGACTTTTAGGATTAAAAACTTTGAAAAATGGACCAGCTAGAATTTTACCCTTAAATTTTCATCAACGCCAGTGCAGAACTTTTTTTCACTAGTGGTCTTTTTCTGTCGCTTGTGTAAAAAAAATGTACAAGCCAGTGGATAATTTTTTTATTGTGATTAAAATGGATGGTAAAGAGATTTGATTAGACACCAAGATGTGGTAATTAGCTATTACAACTGATGATCAGAAATAGGTCTTACAATTTGGTGAGTTAGGTTGGGTTATAACGAGTAACGGGTTGAAATGGGTCACAATCCGTTATTACTCGTATAATATATATTGGGTAAAATTGGGTTTGATTAGATCAAGTTGGGTAAAATCGGGTTGCATGGGAAGGGGGAGGGACGAAACTGTTGGGTTAGGGCATCACCAATGTAATCATGGATTTGATCCTATGTGGACTTGAGTAATTCATACCCTCAATCATATGTGTCATTTTTTCTCTTTTGATTCACATTCAATCAAAATGGATCTCTCAATGCAAATGTGGATTTCATCTTATGTGGCATGTATCCCACCATTAAAATAATATTTAACAAAAAATTAAAAAGTAAAAGAAAAAAGAACAACCAATAGAAATAGTTTTAAAAAGAATAATAATAAATAGGATGTATTTACACCCTCAACTAGAATGCGAAAGATTGACATTGTTATCCACAATTTGAACAAATTTAGTTGTTACATCATATCCACATTCGTCATCCACATTTGCATTGGACAAGTTTTTCTTTTAAAAAAATGTAAATCCTAAGTAGCATCTAAATTCTTTCGCATCCACATTAGCATTTGAGATGCTTAGAGGGGAGTGGAAGTTGTGTCACTTTACCACCTTTTGATAAATCTTCATTGTAAAACATCCATGTGGATGTTTTAAAAAATTTTGGTTTTCTAGCTATTAACTAATATTAATACATAACAATAATCAATATGATAATTAATGAGTATCAGTATTAATATATGTAACATCTTCTATTATCAATAATAGAAGACTTATATTTAAAAACTCTTACAACTAACATTAATTTTAACCAATGTGAGATAAAATTATTTAAGGTGTGATATTACTTATAATGACTTTCTTCTAACATCATACTTTAACCCTTGATATATTATTCATCCAAATGACACATTTGCCTAATTACTTTTGCTAACAAACAAATGACACATAAAGAAATGTGTGTCTTAAGTTGCACAATTTTTTTTCACTAAAAACACTAATTTTTTTTAATAAATACTATACTTTAAATCTTGATATATTATTTATTCAAAACTCGATTTGGGCAAATAAATATATCATTTTGATGCTCTCACTGAGTAGAACACATTTGCACAATTTCCTTCGTCAATAAACAAATGACACGTAAAGAAATTTGTGCCTCAAGTGGCACAATTTTTTTTTCACTAAAAACACTAATTTTTTAACAAATATTATATTTTAAGTCCTTATATCTTATTCATCCAAAACTCGATTTGGACAAATAAATATATATCATTTTGATACTCTTACCGAGTAGAACACATTTGCGCAATTACATTCGCCAACAAATAAATGCACGTATAGAAATTCGTACCTCAAGTTGTATAATTTCTTTCACTAAAAACACTAATTTTTCAACAATAGAAGAGTTGTATCCTACATTTATTAGAAATTGATGTTGGTTTTAAAAATAATATTATTAAGTGCCAAAAGATATATATGTATCATACATTGGTTGGAAAGTGATGTTGAGTTTCAAAGTCATTTGATAAAAGACTTCAACCATTATTACTTACAGAAGATGTAAATCTCACATTGGTTAGATAATTATGTTGATTTTAAATTATTTTATATTGTTACCAATAAAAGAAATGTATAATACATTGTTTAAAAAGACAATGTTAGATTTTAAAGTATTTAGATTAAAGACTTTCACTTTTACAAGAGATGTATCTCACATTGGTTACAAAATATTTTACTATTATTACCAATAGAAGAGATGTATCCCACATTGGTTAGAAATTGACATTGTTTTAAAAATACTATTATTAGTTACCAATAGAAGAGATGTATCATAAATTGGTTAGAAAGTGAAGTTGGTTTTCAAAATCTTTTGATAAAAGACTTCTACCATAATTACCAATAGAAGATGTATATCTCACATTGGTTAAAAAATGATGTTGATTTTAAATTATTTTAGATTATATAAAAGACTTTTACTATTATTAGCAATAGAATATATATATATATATATATATATATATATATATATATATATATATATATATATATCACACATTTGTTATAAATTGATGTTGGTTTTAAATTACTATTATTACCAATAAAAGAGAAAAATCTTATATTGGTTAAAAAATGATATTTATTTTAAAAGTGTTTAAATAAAAAGACTTCTACTTTTATCTTCAATAAAAGAGAAGGGAAGAGAAGAGATGTACCTCATTATATAGAAAGAGATGTTGGTTTAAAAATCTTCTACTACTATTAGCAAATGATGAGATGTATTCCACATTGGTTAGAGAGTGATGTATGTATTAAAAGTCTTTTTATAAAATACTTAAAACTAATAGAAAAAATATGTATTTCACACTGGTTAGGAAAGTGATATTGGTTTAAAATGTTTTTAGATAATGTATCTCACATTGGTTACAAAGAGATCCACATTATTTAGAAACATATATAGGTTATAAAAGTCTTTAGATAAAAGAATTTTTATGTTATCATCAATTTAAAAGATGTATCACACATTGTTTAGAAAGATAATTGGTTTCAAAATTCTTTAGATAAAATACTACTAGTATTATTATTTTATGTTATAACCAATAGAAGAGATGTATCCCACATTTTTTAGAAAGAGATATTGATTTCAAAATTTCTTATATAAAATACTATTATTATTATTACTATAGAATAATGTATCCCACATTTGTTAGAAATTAGTGTTGGTTTTAAAAATATTATTATTACCAATAAAAAAAATGTATACTACATGGTTAGAAAAAAATGTTTGTTTTAAAAGTCTTTAGATAAAAGCCTTAAACTTTTATTACCAATAGAAATAGAAAAGAAATATCTCACATTGTTAGAATATGAATAATGATTTTAAAAGTCTCAAAATAAATATTTTAATACCATAAAGTCCAAAATTTAAGGTGTCTACTAACACAAATATATTAAAAGCTTTCATTTGGACGAAAATTTATTTTTTCTTTTTATTTATGACAATGATGATAACAATTGTACAATATTATTTTTATTACTACTATTACCATTGCTATTATTATTATTATAACAATAATATTATTGTTATTCTCAAGCATTCATGTGTAACTCATTGTTTCTCAACCATTACCTATTTATAATAGGTATTAATAATTAATACAATAATGAGATATTAATCTCTACTATTAATATCTTCTATTGTTAATAGTAGAAGTCTTATATATATATATATATATAAATTTACAACCAACATTATTTTCAAACCAATGTGAGATAGAACTCTATTAGCGAACTGCCCAGCTCAATAGGTCCAAGCATCAGTCACGTGCTCAGCATGCCTTCCTCATAGTCACGAGTAAAACACATGTAATCCTCATGGTCCAATTTCAAGTTATAAGCGAGCAGAGACCAATCTCTGACCTCCTTAGCGTAACAAGCGAGCACTCAACCACATAAAGTCTGGGAGCCAAGAATACAACAAACAAGCAGAGAAGTCAAAGTAAGCATGCTCGGCGTGCTCGGTAATATAGTGACGGTCGTCTTAAACGTGGACAGTTATTTCCGAGAAACCCGCCCCCACGTTCAAGACGTGGCCATTAAAGTGCCCACCCTTCATGCCCCGACATTCAATGGACAGTTTCCAGCTCTCCAAATTGGCTATATAAACCCCTCTAAATGAAGGAGGGAGGTACATCGACATATACTCATGCTAAAACTCTGTCAAATTGCTTACTCAACTGAGTGTTTGCTAATTCACATGCTGGAGCGCATTTGCAAGGTAAATCCCTGCCCAGTTCACGGTTTGTGTTTACTTTCTTAACAGATTTGGGCCCTGAAGTTTTGGATAAAATTAAAAGCCAGATATCCATGTTGTCAAGCCCAAAGTATCCGATTAATTTGGATACATCAATTAGTAATAAAATGTTAATTTTTTTATTTAACGACTTTTAAAACCAAAATCAATTTATAACCAATATGAAATATATCTCTTCTAATATTACCAATAGAAAAAAATGTATCTTAACATTGATTATAAATTGATGTTAGTTTTGAAAGTATTTTGATAAAAAATTTCTACTTTTATCACTATAGAATAGATGTATCTTACATTATTTAGAAAAAAAGATGTTTGTTTTAAAAGTCTTATATTAAAGACTTTTACTCTTATTACCAATAAAAGATATGTATCTCACATTGTTTAAAAATAAATGTTGCTTTAAAAAGTCTTTAAATTAAAAATTCTTTGTTATAAATAGAATAGATACATGTGTCTCACATTGGTTACAAAGTATTCTACTATTATTATAAATAGAAGAGATGTATCCTACATTGGTTAGAAATGAATGTTGGTTTAAAAATACTATTATTACCAATAGAATAGATGTATCATACATTTGGTAGAGGGAGATGTTGGTTTTCAAAGTTTTTAGATATAAGACTTCTACCATTATTATCAATAGAAGATGCATCTATATCTCACATTGGTTAGAAAGTGATGTTGATTTTAATTTTAGATAAAAAGACTTTTACTATTATTACTAATGAAAAAGATATCATACATTGGTTAAAAAAATGATGTTTGTTTAAAAAGTCTTTAGATAAAAGACTTTTAGTTTTATCATCAATATAATAGAAGAGATGTACCCCCACATTATTTATAAATAGATGTTGGTTATACATTTTTTAAGATAAAAGACTTCTACTATTATTACAAAATGAGAATATGTATCCCACATTGGTTAGAGAGTGATGCTAATTTTAAAAATCTACCATTATTAACAATAGAAGAGAAGTATTTCACATTAGTTAAAAAGTTGATATTGGTTTAAAAACTTTTTAGATGATGGATCTCACATTGGTTATAAAGAAATGTATCTCACATTATTTAGAAATGAGTATTGGTTATAAAATTTATTAGATAAATGCATTTTTATGTTATTACCAATAGAAAATATATATGTCACATTGTTTAAAAATGAATGTTGGTTAAAAAGTTTTTTATGTACTACTATTATTACTAATTGAAAATATATATACCATATGGTTAGAATGTGGTGTTGGTTTTAAAAGTATTTAAATAAAATATTTAAACTTTCATTACCATTAAAAATAGAAAATAAGTATCCCACATTATGTAAAAATGAATTATGATTTTAAAAACTTTTAACAAAAAAACTTCTGATATTATTATCAAGTTAGATGTTAATTTTAAAAGTATTTAGATCAAAGATTTTTTACTATTATTACTAATACAAAATATGTATCTCACGTCAGTTAGAAACTTATGTTAATTTTAAAAATATATAGGTAAAAAACTCATTTAATATTAGCAACAATAGAAAAAAATACTATAATCATGGAAGAGATTAACAATCTAATTATAATGTCCAAAAGTTATATTATTATTACAAAAAATATATATATCTCACATTCTACCCGTGCGAAACACGGGCTAAATAATTAGCTATATAAAAACAAACAATCTAAAATCTCAATCTCACGTAACCCACTTCATTTACCCCTCTCTAATAAAGTGTCGGAAACAAATGAAAAAGTGTCAGAAATTAAGTTACCGACACTTGTTTGACACTTACGTTAAGTGTCGGTGTAGACTTAGTTGTCTATTTACGACACTTAGTTAAGTGTTGGTTAATTCTGACTCATTAAATAACTGTCGGAAATGAAATTCCCGAGACTTCATGCGACACTTTGTTTACGTCATGGCTTCCCGACACAAAACTTTTAATTGTTGTAAATGTACAACACTTCGATAAATGTTGGTAACTTCTGACACATTAGAGAAGTGTCGAAAATTAAATTCTCGACACTTTTACCGACACTTGGAAATGTCGGGTTACAAAAGGATATTTACTAAATTAACATTTCATTTTCCAACACTTATTTGTAAGTGTCACGTATTTTCTACATCTATTATTCCTTGTTAATTGTCGCTTATTTCCAACATTTATTATTCATTGTTAATTGTTATAATGAAATATTTTTGATTGTTAAATATCAATAAATTTTGACATTTCATTAAAAAGTAATTTACTTTTTCAACAAGTTGACTTCATTGTGATTCAATACAACCATCATGAACATCATACAAAAAATGAAGTATTATTTGTTAAACAGAAATGATATTATAATTATCAATTCTTGTAATATATTTCAAAATCTATCCATAAATAAAATATGAACAGCCAAAAGCTTGTTTCTAGAGTTAACTTGAAAATTTAAACGTGTACCAATCCATGTAAACAATCTCTAAATTTAAAAAAAAACTAAAAAAATTCACGACAATCAGCTAAAAAACCTAAACTTGTACCAAACCTAAAAAATCCTACGATATGAGGATCAAGAAAAACTTCATCTTCACGACAATCAGCTAGAAAACATGTCAAAGTAAAATTACGATTATAATTAAAAATCAACTAGGAAAAGTAAGTCATTGTTCTCGTAGGATCAAACAAGAAGCTTTATAAACTTACCATAAGAATACTTTCCTGACATGATCATCATTTCTTTATTTTTTTAACTGGATGAACCTAAACATGTACATGTTATCCAAAATCAATTAGTTAATAATAATAACAAAAAAAGTCCAACCCTATTTCCCCCACCACCAATATGAGTATTAAACTCGAGGAATAGAAAGAGAAGAAATAGAATTAAAGTTTCTTGAAAATTGCTTCAATAATATGTTATCCCAAAACTGTTAGTTAAAAACAATGGATAAGTATACCATTAGTCCCTGAACTTTGGCCAAGTCCATCATTAGTCCCCAAACTTTCAAAAGTTTCACCACTGACCAAAGTAGGCTTTTTGGCTCATCGGAGGTCCCTAGCCCCTCACACCGTTTCTTTGTCACTTTTAATGAACAAATGTGCAGCTCACGTGAGGGCATTTCTGTCTTTTCCACAGGTAATTGCCTGGCGCCAAGTCTTCCCGCCATCTATCTCCCGTTTTCTCTCTTAGTTATATATAATGTCCATTAAAACTCCAAAAAAAACAAAACAAAACAAAACAAATACACATCCCAACCCAGGAAAGAACGAAAATGGGAGACCTATATTGCGCGTGTGGAGCAAGGGTAGTTATCAAAACTGCTTGGACTGATGCAAACCCTGGAAGACATTTTTTTTCTTCTTCACGTGAGGTAATATGTTTTTTATTTGCAATTATTTTCGCCAATTTAGGTATGTTGTGTATGGAAGCAATTTACCAATTATGTTTGCTCTAAATTTAGGTCTTTTGTGTAGGAGAGCAGAGTTTCTTGACTCTATTGTTTGTTGTGGATAATGTTTCTTGACTCTATTATTTGCTGCAGAGAAGGAAGGGGTTGTAAATATTTTAGGTGGCTTGACCCACCTATGTGTGAAAGAGGAAGGGTAATCATCCCAGGTCTCCTTAAAAGAGTGAATCACTATGAAGCTACTGTTGCAAGACAAAATTCAAAACAGAGGTGGATGTGGGTGGTGTTGATTGTGTCTTGGTTCATCATTGCAATCTTGATGACTAGTAGTTAGGAAGTGGGGAGAGTTTTTTTTTTTTTTTGTGGCAATGTTTGTATGTCAGTAGAACAGGGAACAAGGGGTGTGTTGTATGGGCGGTTTTTTTTTTTTTTTTGCACTGTTGTTATATCAATAGAACAGGGGGTTGTGTTGTATTATTTACCAATATGGTTTGTTTGCCAATGTTGATTGTAGATTGTGTTTCGTGTCTTGGTTCATCATTGCAATCTTGATGACTAGTAGTTAGAAAGTGGGGAGTGTTTTTTTTGGCAATGTTTGTATATCAGTAGAACAGGGAACAGGGGGTGTGTCGTATGGGTTTTTTTTTTTGGCAATGTTGTTATATCAATAGAACAGGGGGGTTGTGTTGTATTATTTGCCAATATGGTTTGTTTGTCAATGCTGATAAATACAAATGGTATGCTTGTAGATTGTGTTTTGTGTCTTGGTTCATCAATGCAATGTTAGTAAATTGTGTAAATTATGTTTTGTGTCTTGGTTCATCAATGTTGATAGTTAGGTTGCCATTAATGGTGTGTAAACATCATCCTTTACCTAATATGTATAAGAGTATACGATGTTCAAGGCAACAAAACCAAACTGAACTGAATTGAAAACCAAGCATGGAGCTGAATTTACAAAGCCACAAAAATACATAAGTACCTATAACTGAATTTTCTAGGCTTAAAAGCCTCCAAAATATACAAGTACTGACACCTAACACCAGTGTTTTGTAGGTTGAAAAGCCACAAACATATATAAGTACCAATTCTGTTTTCTAGGCTTAAAAGCCTCAAAAATATACAAGTACTAACATCATTGTTTTTTAGGCTCAAAAGCCACAAAAATATGGTTGTACCTATTCTGTTTTTTAGGCTCAAAAGCCTCAAAAATATACAAGTACTAACAGTACCATTGTTAATGAAACATTACAACTTAAATGTCTAAATATGTTGATGCTCCAACAGCCTTGCCTTTCTTCTTTTGTCTTGCTTCCCATTTCTTGGCAGCCCATTCCAACAAACCTTCAGTTGTTACAATAGTTGATCCATTTAACATGAAACTTGGAGGTTAGGTTTGTGATCCAGTAGATGGTTGTACCAGTGATTGCAGACTTGTAATCCCAACATTTGGGCTTGGTTGAGAATTGTTTCCTCTGCACATACCCCTTCCTTTTGCCTTGGCTTGAGTTGGAAGTCCCTAAAAATCCATATATCAAAACATGTCAAACATGTTTCCTAAGTTGAGAATGTTTGAAAAATGTAAAAGTAGAACAAAACTTACTTCTGTTGTAGGATTAGAATTGTCCCTGCCAGTGCCAGTGCCAGTGCTTCCCCTGCCAATTCCTCAGCCACTTCCTTTGCCTTTTCTTGCTATTGCCTACAAATACACTTAATCTAAGCAATTCATAGTAAACATTGTTTGTAAATCATGAAATTATTAGCTGAAAATGAAAAAATAACCTGACCAGAACTCCTTTCAACTGGATTGCCAATGTTACATGCTACTTGAGCATTAATTTCCACCTGAAAAAAAAGCACCAATGTTAATCAAACACACACTGTAAAAATTAAATGAAATTGTAAAAATATACAACTTACTTGTTCAATTGAGGCCTGACCAGGATTTTTTTTATGTTTCTTCCTAGTTTGTTGATTCATGCAACCATGAAAGCCTTGACCTCTGCAACTCCTCAAGTTGTGACCATAATTTCCACATCTTTGGCAACTCATCTGTTTGCCCCTTCTTCCTGTGTTAACTATTGGTATATCATTTGGGTCTCTTACTCTCAATTTTCTAGGTCTGCCAGGCTGTGCACATCTTGCAGGGGTAACAATTGGGATATATTCTTGGTGTTCCCACATATCTTTCCCATTTATAGGATTGATGGTGTGTGAATAGATTTTATCTTGCATTTTCAAAGTGTAGTAGTCATGAACCCACTCTTTAGGCACACCTTTACCTCCATTTGAACCTTCTAAGTAGATTACAGAAACAACATGCTAGCAAGGAATTCATGTTAAGTCTCATTTCCCACAACTACAAGTTCTAGCAGTAAGTGAAACCATGCATTGTTCTCCCCAAGGCCCTCTAACCTGGTACCACTGACCTCCATTCCATGAACTATCAAATAACCTTGCTTCTGTCTTTATCTTCTCAAAATTTTCTTGTACCCTACTACATAGTGGACCAACCTATTTTTTGATTTCAACCTTCTTCTTAACAATCCTTTTCATTAACAAGTTTCTAATTGTTTCTAGCATGCTAATAATAGCCCTAGACCTAGCTGAAATAATAAATCCATTGAAGCTTTCACACAGATTGTTCGTTGAAATTTCACACTTGACTGCAGTGGTCCAACAAGCTTTACACTAATTTCTAGGATCCTTCCCAAAGGTCCATTGATATGCCTTGACATCTGTCTTTTCAAATTCTTTCCTAACACTCTCCAAATGCCTTTGATAACTTGCTCTAGCACATCTGAATAACAGGTCCTTCAATGCCTTTCCCCTATGAGATTTTCTAAAGTTACTGAATATGTGTTGAAGACACCACCTATGTTCTACCCCATGTAATATCTCTTGAATAGCTGGAACTAGACCCTATAAAATGCAATTAAGATCAAAAGAATATATATTAACAAAATAAATTCATTAACAAATAAATATTAACAATGTATATTTACTTTTTGTTCATCAGAAATAAAAACCCAATGCTGCTGGTTGATGATTTGAAATTCATCAACTATCAGTTCAAGAAACCATTTCCAAGAATCTTTATTCTCTGTCTCAACCACAACATAAGCCATTGGATACATCCTATTGTCAGCATCAACGACAACTGTTGAAAGTAATTGTCTTGGAAATGGACCTTTGAGAAAGGCTCCATCAAATCCTAACACTTTCCTACACCCAGTCATGAAACCTTCCTTTAAAGCCCCAAGACAACAATATAACCTCTTGAACTGCCTGACAGTGTCTTCTTCATTATAATCCTCAAATTCATTGTTTATTGTTGACCCAGGATTTGTTCTTACAACCTCACCTACATAGTCTCTAAGAAGCCCATATTGTTCTGCATGATTTCCATATATCAAATCCTCGGCAATCTTCTTAGCTCTGTATGCTTGACTCTTAGATATATCAAGTGATTTGTCTATCCTCACATGCAATCTAAAATACTATGTAGGCCACTGAGGAGTTGATCTAATAGCCTTCATATATTCATTTGCAAGCCAAGAAGTTGTTGCATATCTAATTTGACGAGTCAGATTGCACATGTGTTCATCCTTATAGGTTCTGATTTCCCAATCATCGTTGATTTCACTATAAGTCACCTATATTGCCCATGGGCATGCACTATTCCCTTTACATATTGCCCTGAATCTACGCTTGTCATTCTTTTTTAATATCACATCCCTCCTATTTGCAATTGCATGGGAGTATATGGCAGTCCTAACATCCTTAGCTGATGTATATGTCATCGCTACTTTAAACTTTGGGTCCTTCAAATCAGTGACCATATTAAACTGTGGACGTTTGGATTTTGCATTTTCCCATCTAGTGAACTCTCCTTCCTCATCTGTTGTGCCTAAACTCCTCAACTCATCTATATCTGCATATTATGAACTGACATCATCACTCTCATCATCATAACCTACTTTACCTTTACCCTTGTCCACTCTCTGTTGAAATCCACTTCCAAGTAAATCATTCACTTCATCATTATCTGAGATGTCATTCTCACTCTCTAAATCATCTTCTACCTCAGCCTCAAGGCTACAGTTAGATTCAGACAGTGACTCAGCCCCACCTAATGGATCATTTGCAACCTCATGCTCAAGTTCATCAATGATGTTAACATCATCACTAACAATATATGAAGACAATGTCCTCTTTTTCATTGTATTCCCCACCCTCTGATTAGTAATATCCATAATTGATTCCTCACTAACCTCTTCCAAAGCCACATAACTAGAAAAATCAATCTCAACAAATAACTGAATTTCTTTTTCAACCTTCACCCAACCATCTATAGTTTTTAAAGACTCATCATCTACAAATAGTTTTAACCCTCTCTCCAAGCTAAACCCTGGCTCTAAAAAGTAATAAAATAATTCCTAATTTCTCTAAAATCTTATGAATCACACTCATCCTTAAGTCTTCATTCATCAGATAATCAACATAATCAATTTTCCCTCCAGTGTATACCACAGGATTACATGAAAAGTCACCCCCATGATGGACTTTCAAGGTAAAAAGAGATCATGTTTGATGCATAAAGACAAAATACATACATACATACAAACATAAAAAGACATAAATAAAGACATACATACAAACATAAAGCAACATGATCCACAAAGCACAAAACTTAACAAATGTAAACAAACAGACAAGGACCACAACTCTTATAAACAACTACCCAACTATTGACAGAGGGATTATAGGCCGGGGGACAACATCAGACATTTCTTTACTAAAAACTGTTGCACATTCCAAAACTACAAATGCAAACTAGGCTTTTGCAACAAAAATGAAGGGAGTGGGGGACAAATTCCCATAAATAAACAAAATAATATTTCATATCACATATCAAAATCATTGTTGGCAGAAGGATTATAGTTTTCAAACTATTTCAAAAAGGGGATAAAGAGATACTTACAGTATGAGCCATCGCGATCCATAGGCCAGTGTGATTCCCGAATATCCCATACAGTAGCCATCTTACAGCGAAACTTGATTCCAATCCTTCGGTTGTTCTTCAATTCACCTTCTAAACCCTAACTTGCTCAATTTCTCACACAATCGCCTTTGTGAAACCTAAGCCCTAATATGATTGAAATAACAATAAAGTGAAAATTTTCTCAATATCGATTGTCCGATGTTTGTTGCCTGTGGAAAAGACAGAAATGCCCTCACATGAGCTGCACATTTGTTCTTAACGGAGACAAAGAAACGACGTGAGGGGCTAAGGACCTCCGATGAGCCAAAAAGGCCTACTTTGGTCAGTGGTGAAACTTTTGAAAGTTTGGGGACTAATGATGGGCTTGGCCAAAGTTCAGGGACTAATGGTATACTTATCCCTAAAAACAACTAACCTCGTGTGATGTATTATCGTTGCTTGAAAGATTCTTCAAAAACTTATATCACGGTTTTCTATGTTCTTGGTTTTGAGAAAGTTGCTTCAATGGTGATGTACCACTTGAATTATCAGGAACCTATCATATTTTGAGTGTGTTATAAGAAATGGAATGAATAGAAAACAATATTGTTGAAATGTGGAAAAAGAACATATACGTATTCCTCATATGACAAGTGGTCCTCCAAAGCTTTCATCTTAGCGTCAAATGTCTTCCTCAAAATGGCTAATTATTCCTTGACTGTGATTGCACTTTAGCATTCACACGAGTGTCCATTTCTTCCATCTCTACGTATTTGCAAAGCGTGTTGAGAAACTTCTAAGTTTATGCATAAAGAAACATCAATTCTAAAATCTTTTCATTTCCAAGTACATGTATAATGGAGCAAAATGAGTAAAAGGTATCGGGTATTTGTTGCCTATATCGGTATCATGGTAAATAAATGAATAACCGTCAATTTATTATACAACCAGTCAATTAATAAGCACGATGCAAAAACCTCATAGGAATGATGTTTTGACCAAGTAAACAAGCATATAGTCCACACTGGCTTTATCCAAACAAAAGTTGAAAAATGCTTTACGGTTGTGATGTATAACAAAAGTTACAACTATCATTAAAGAGAAGCGATATACTGATTGCCATAATAGAAAACAGATCAGCCACGTCAATATACTTAAGATTCAATATGTTGGGTAACCCACAATTAGGAACCTCGGCAGTTCCTTCAATTCTGCTAAAGAGTTAACTCCATCAACTTCACCGAAATTGATGGCGGATTAGAGACTATTGTTAAAAGGTTAAGATAAGGAAAACTACTAATCCTTTCCCACATCAAGGGTTCACAATTTCTCGAGAGACATTCTATTGTTGTTTATGGTGGAGTTGCGTAAAATGGAGTAGATAGTATTGACACTGATGCAAAAGCAAAAGTATAGAGGCTAATTGAACTAAAATGGGTATCGATATGCACAAGCATCATACAAATAATCGGAAATATTTTGGACGTATTTGGAGTGCGTAAAAGGGCGACGCCACTTAATAAAAACATGAAACAATCGATATTCCAGCTACAACATTATTTATATCTCATATTTGGGGGCTTTGAAACAATCATATATTCCAACAAATTCTTTAAGGTGTGTGGATCACTTATATGACAGATTAGTGTTCACATTATCCAACTCGATCTGTTTCATTCCTTAATTTTTTGGAACAAGTCTCGAGTACATTCCCCTATTTTGCCTTGGGCAGAGAAAATTTGGAAACCTTGGATTCCTGTTAATGTTAGTACATTTATTTGGCGTATGATGCATAATGCGCTTCTGTTGATAGTTGTATCAGACGAAGCATATTTTGATGGCGTCAAAATGTGTTTGTTGCCCTTTTCAGGGTTGTGAATCGGGTTGAACATCTTTTCATTTTTTCGAAGTGGCTACGGAGTGTGGTTAAAATTGGCTTCCTCTTTCCGTAAGATTAATGTGTATACTTGGCATATCTCATTTATTTCATATATGGACATGTTCCCATGTTTGTCACTAGTATGGGGCATGTCAATTGGTGTTTTCTTGTTAACCTGTTGGGCGCTTTGGAAGGCAAGATGTGCAACAATTTTTGGGCGTTCCTATGGTTGTAGATTCTATTTATTCTTGTATTTTATCTCTTTTGCATGATATGTTTTGGGTGTATAAACCAAAAGGGTTAGTAATGTGCAAGGTATGATTGTTGTGTCCAAAACTTGGGTCTTGGTTGTGTTGGAAACCTTGTTGCTCGAGGCTTCTTTAAACTCAATACGGATGGTTCGATCCATGGGTGGCGATTCTGCGATTCAAGTTGGTTTGTTTGTCCTTGGATTTTCGGCTAAGATGGAAGGGGTTTGGGCGAGATCATTCAAGTCAGTGGCCATAAGAAAATAGATAACTAGGACGGCAAACGACTAAGCGTGACATGTCTTGGTAAAATGGCCGGAACTTTCTCTAGAGAGCCCAAATCGGGAATCGCTTTTTGGACTAGAAAGTAGACTTCTAGATCTTTCCAACCATACAAGTCTTGTTTTTTTTGACTCTAGAATGAAAGTCAAATTG